>BRDA01074377.1:0-20147 GCA_036984385.1 Crenuchus spilurus | reverse complement strand
CTGGAAAGTGAATTGTTTATCACATGTGTGATGGCTGGAATAATAGTAGGTGCAATAGTTAGTAGAAGGTCTGTTGGTATTGGATCAAGCGGGCATGTAGTAGGAGGGCTACATGTTAGGAGGGCTAGTGCTTCCTTTTCGGAGAGAGGAGTAAATGAGGGGAATGTAATTCTCTTGGTCGAAATAGATTGAGTAGCTATCATAGTTGAAGTGTACCTATGATGAAATTTACAGACCTCTCTCATCTTTCTAAGTAGGAGAACTGACCAAATACTTTTTTCCCCCCACTGTATATATATACTGTACAAACACGCTTGATGTATACAGACACACTTTTTGTATACGCACACACACACACACACATATACACTCACACAAACATATATTATACACACGTTATAATGCACACACACACATTATACACACACACTTTATGTATACACCCTTGTACACACACACAAACATATGAATGTTTGTGCAGATGTTTAAAAAGTATCTTCTCATTAACTTGTTTACATATTGTAGGGTTTAAAACTCAGAACATGCACATACATTCTCTCATCATTAGTTTGTGCAGTCAAATATAAACATTTTGACTGAATTGCATTCAGTTTTAAAACAATGCTGTTGGTGTGGATGGTGATATTTTTATTTTCTTAAACAAAAGTTCTGTTCAGAACTAAAGGGATACATATGGACAAAGCCATTCTCATCACGATGCAGAATCCTGTGATAAGCCTGTAGTTTGAGGACTTGGGGAGATGTTAAGTGGATCATTATTCTTGCAGTCTTGTAGAGATCTGCACAATCAGAAGCCAGGCAGCATTCATCAATAATGAGACAGAGGTCACACAATCTGGCCTGTTAGCACTCCTGGGCCTGCTAGTGTAAACACTTCCAGTGTACTCTGATGAGAGTCTGTCTCATATCCTGGGCTGTAATGACTGTTCTAATCTCATGACAGTGTTCTCCCGGAGAGCCAATATTTATTATTATCAGTCCTTGTTCTGCTTGGTGGAATCCTCCTGTGAATGTACTCTCAACGCCAAATCAAACACTCGACTATGCTCTCAGTCGCCTCTCTGTAGTGCGACGAAGTCACAGTGTGTCCGTGTGCATTTGGCTGTTGAATCGGAGACATGCTGGCTCTGAGCCTGGCACACAGAGTGCCAGTTAGTTTAAAGTGGTACTCAGAAGAACTTCCAGAGTTATTGTGAATCTGTTTGGTCTTAAAAAAGACGACCTGGTACAAGAGGCAGAGATGACCTTGTATCTGTGGCATCATGCTGATTGAGTTATTTCTTTAGTGGGGGAGATATCATAGCTGGACTAAGACAATGTGACCCTACATCTTCCTAATGGAAGAGCTGGCCAGTGGTGCTGTTTACAGAACCAGGGCTATATATGAACTCCCCTCCATGATGTCCCTTCAATGCCAATGTGACTCTTTTTGTGATGCTCAGGCCAATAATAGAGGAAGGAGGAGAATTTTTTATTGTAGGCCCATTTTAGGGGTGGGGATGGGGGGGGGGTAACCACCATTTGTTTCAACTCAGCATGCAGAAAGAGCACAACTGTGGTCAGATAAAACTCAAATAACAACAGATACAACATCCCACTCTCGCTGAAAATTAACCAGAATACACTGCTGTCAGCAGGCGGATGCAGGATGCGATAAATATCTTTATTACAAAGCAAGACTCTTGACTATGAACTCAAAGCTTTGGCTAACAAACTAACATGGCAGTGACAATACAAACACATGGCGACATTACAGTAAGACATAGAAACACATTGTTACATTACAATGTCTTAGTGACACTACAGGGTGCCAGTACAATGACCGACAAAGGCTGACTGTCAAACATGACGTGGTCACAAAACAATGACTCACAATCATTGAGACAAATGACTGAGGTAAATAGCAACAGCCGGGCTGTGCATTAAACAAGACATGAGGTGGCTGTGGGTGGAGATGATATGAACAAGACACGTGGAAGACGTAAACAAAAGCACGTGGGGGACAAGGCGGCACATGGAAAATGAAAACATTGCAACATGTGTATGTATGTATATATATTATAATATTCAATAATGTGAACATAATTAATTATTAATTATTATTAACATAATAATAATTATTAAGTTTTATATAGCCCTGTCCTGGGCTGAGTTGGATAGTGTAATGCCCAGCCCTGTGCCCAGTGAGGGGGTAGGGGACTAACCATGACCCTGATAAGGATTAAGTGGGTGGCATAATGGATAGATGGATGGATAGTTTTATATAATAATGTAGGTTTAGAGACCTCTGCAGTTTTAATAAGACAGTGATAATGGTGTCATGTTACTTTTACTCTTTCTTTCTCCAGCACTAACATTATCACTAGGTTAGCCGTTTGCTTGTTTTGACTATTCTGACACATACGAGCTGTTCTTTTAGGGGCAACACAGAGGCCATCGTTGAGACATTACTGAACATTTGTAGTGAAACTGTGAACTACTGTAATGGATGCAGTACTGCAGTATAAGTCAGTACTCTTCTACTATTTTTTACTGCTCTATATCTTTATTATAAGTGTTATTACTACCCTTCCTGTGTCACTATTCTCACCATATCAGTACACCTGACTACAACAGCATCATAGGTTTGTATGATGACTGTCTATCGTCAAGTATCAGAGTATCATAAGTACCAGAGGAGGATGTGTCTTGGTTCCTCCCAAGGTTTCTTCCTCCAGCTCTGAGGGAGTCTTGCCACTGTTGACGTTGGCTTGCTCATCGTGGCTTTGGTGTGTTTTGTTATCACTATCTCTGTAAAACTGCTTTGGGACAACCGTTGTAAAAAGTACAATATAAACACCGTTGACTTGACTCTACACAACAAAATAAGAAAAGACAGCTTTCTTTAGTTTAGCTCATCACTCCCACTCCCAAAAGTGGAGGTTCTAGTGGGATTGGCTGATAAGAATATTTATATATTGTGTACAGCACTGTATTAATATCTGACCTCAACTGTAAAATGTAATATTAATTCTATTGTTCATTTTTAGGGAAAGATGAGTCTATAGCAGTGAAAGCAAAAAGCTATAAAGCCAAACTTTGGAATGCACTGAACTGGATCTGAGAGATCTGAGGCTTTTTCAGAGTGACAGACGTGTCAGAATCTAACTGCACTGCTATCCTGCCATGTGCTAGAGGGCAGCATGGTGTTACATTGTGAGAACCACACACCTCATTAACTCCAAGATCACACTGTCTTTTTTTCTTCGCATCCTCCTGCAAATAATGGACAAAGCCTCTGCATCTTGCTGACCAGTGAGGTGGTTAATATTTCAGGAAATCCTCAAGACATTTGCAGAAATTTTCTGAAACACAGTCAAAGGGAATTAAGATTAATGCAGTCAAGATTTTGCAGCAGACAGTCATGTGGGCTTTGACACAGAGGTGCCAACCACAGGAGGACTCTGGGAACACCAATATGACACCATGGCTTCAACTAATTAGTGAAAATCCTGCACCAGAGCAAGAAACCCAAAGCAAGAAGTTTCTGCTAGTCCAGCTATTTGAATGGTACAGTGTTATAGTGATTAAAATATCTGTAGCTCATGTGAAAAAGGTCAGCATTAGCAGATGTTCTGGATGGACATGAGGTGAAGAGTCACACTTAATCATTGTGACTCTCCTTGACATTCCACCAACCTTAGAACGTAGCGTTTCCCCACTGACAGTCAAAGACCGCTACTTCACCCTGGCTGACCGGAGTCTAGACTCTAGTCTACACCTTTTAAACTCTGCCAGACTTTACGGATGATATCTCACCAGGACAAAACATTGGCTAGGCGTGTAAATCTCACTCAAAAATGACCTAAAAACAAGGATTTAGTTGTTTTTCCAGATCTGAACGGAGCAGCCTGCACTTGTTTTCCCGATCTTACTCGGCTTGTCATCCTTAATTGACAGAGTCAGTTGGCACAGAGTGTGTGCTAGAGGAAAGCAGAGAGAAAAATGATCTGTATGTGACCTCGTATAGAGTTAATCCACACTACCAAACTTCACTCACTGCCATTTATACCCTCACATATGGTCTTCAATGACTGACATCTCATTGAGCAAAGACCTCTCAGCTGAGTGCAATACATCCTATGTTAGTGCCAAGCCAGGCTCTTCACATGCTGACTTGTTAAGAACAGGCTGATAGTGTCACTCCGACACGACTCCAAGTTCTCCATCTCGCTGTAGATTAAACTGCTCTGGGATGTGTTTCCCAAACGATGATGGAGCTTAGCTTTAAACTAACAGGGTACACCAGGCCTGGGTGATGTAATCTGATATCAGGCCAGTGCAGATACTTGACATGTGATAATCACACACGCTGTGTGAGGCAAAGAACAATGATGCCCATCCATCCATCCATCCATCATTTTCCGCTTATCCATGTCCGGGTCGTAGCCACCTCTTCCAGCTCATATAAGAGGATTCCAAGGCATTCCCAGGGCAGCTGAGAGATATAATCTCTCCAGGGTGTCCTAGGTCTTTCCCAGGGTCTCTTCCCAACTGAACATGCCTGGAACACCTCACCTAGGAGGCATCCAGGAGGCATCCTTATCAGGTGCCTGATTCACCTCAACTGGCTCCTCTTGACGTAGAGGAGCAGCGGCTCTACTCTGAGCCTTTCCTGGATATCTGAAGAGTTTCAGAATTTTATGAAATGTCCTGAAATCTAAAGGACAGGTTGGTACAGAAAGTGGAGATATGTGATTACACCCTGCGATGGGCACATAACAACAACATTTACAAAGCACACAAACACTGCACTCCACGGAAAAGCTCACAGCAGAAACACAGAGATGTGCAACCAGCACTTTTAGGTCTCAGTAAGTGAAAGAGGTGCTTCTACACATGTATGTGATCTTTAAATAAATATATTTATATGATTGGTATACAATCACACACACACACATTTGTTTCTGTGAATTGTGGGGGACATTACATAGACTACCCAAACCTTAAAACCCTAGCCTTAACCTCAAAACATGTCTTCACCTTAAAACCTCATGATGTACATTGCGGAGACCAGCTCTGTAGTCCATGCAAGGAAGAAGGGTCCCAACAACTTCAGTGATTAAACAGGTTCTGGTCCCCACAACATACACACAAACACACTTTGGTAGAATTATACTAGTGAGAACATTCCATTCCCTTGTGTAATACTGAGTAAACCTAAACCTAAACTTAACCTCAACCAAAGATCAGTGCTTCTGCTTTTTTAATTTTTTACTAAAAAAGTTTGTAAGAGGACCAGTAACATGTCCCCACTTTTAAAGACCTGACATACATTCCTATCATTACGAGGGAGAAAGATTTAAAAGACACACACCTCTTCACAGAAGAGAGGAAGTTTTCCAGTGTGAGAGACTTTCAAATGTAGCTTTTCTAAAATGTATGTCTTTCATAATGTAGAAGTGAGCGTCACTTAACAGCTGTTTTTTTTGTGCCACCATTTCAGTTTTCTCATGTGCAAACAGGTTTTCATAGGGGTTTAGCTCAACCCTGAATTCTGTTCCCCTGAAGCTCCCTTTCTCAGTCCCTGGCCTCCTCTCAGATTAGTTTAAGGGACACTGCTTTCTTTATTATGTTCATCAGGATTTAGGAGCTGTTTTGCTGACTGGGGAGGAGGCCTGCTTGTATACCTGCAAGCCTTGATGACTATGGTCATTATCTCAGGCATGGTGTGGTACGCCGGCTCCCCCTCCCTGTTCATGGCATTCAGTGGGCTGCAGTAGCCTCCTGTTGCCAAGGTAGTGTTCCAGCAGGGAGGTTTACTTCCCTGCAGCTCCCCTTGAGTAGTGCTAGGGTTCCGTAGAGGCTCCACTGGGCTGATGCTTCACTTACAGATTGTAGATACCTCTTTAGACCTACTCCAGGTGGCAGCATACTTTTGGAAAGGGTAGAGTCTCTGCCCTAATGCCCTCGAGGTAAGTTTTTTTATTTTTCAGAGCTATTTTCCAATATATCCGAGTGCAGCAGAAGCATGTGTGCACCACGCCTTTCTACCTCCACTGCACTCATTCACACTCGGCTGCACATTGTTTTTTTGCTTAGTTCTTTTGCGGTTGTTTTTCTGTTATTTTTCTGTTGCTGCTTCCCTTTTTCTGCACTTGATTCCAACTCAGAAGCAATGCATCTGGGTTTTTTCCTTCAGATGGGGCCGTGTTTCAGAGGGCATTTGACTCCACGCCTCTGTCTTGCACAGGTCCAATAACACCTGTTGGGTACATATAAATGAAAAAGGCACTAAAGCCAAAATTTTCTGACAGAGAACTTATTATATTTTGTGTTTGTGTTTTTTTTATGAATACAAAATGAAGACAAAAACTGCTTATACAAAATGCCTCCCATTGTTGGACATCCCCCATTATCAGTCACATTGCACACTTCCACTCTCTCTCTAATCCAATCACTTTGAGGAAGTAAAAAAAATCATAAGCTCATGTCTTGGTAGGGTATTTAAACTTTGATTTTGCAAAAAAAAAAATCACAGCTGAAAAACAATATTTACGTCTCTCTAACAATGCTGTAAACAACGTTGTTTGTAGAGACGTTTATTTTCATTTTGTTACAAATTTTGTCTGAAAGTATTAGCTTAGCATCTGTCTGTGGTAAAAAGCTGCCACTATGGTAGTCATATATGGTCAGAGTAAGGGTACCCAATGAGGACAAATTTAATGTCATTATAAACCAGCATAGACTACTATGAGTGCAGCTAAATGCACTGAAATACACTAAGAGATGTGGGGCCGATCTTGGGGGAACCTCCTCAGTTCAGTGTCAAGATAAACATTAGATGTAAAAACGATTAAATAAATGTTTTTTTTTTTTTTTTCTTCAAATCATAAAAGTCATGGATGTTAAACGACACACATGTCTCTTCTGAAAAACATTGATTTGGATGAGTAAAATGTTTTCATTTATTTACAGAGTGCTCCAATATCCAATCTTTGGATTGAATAATTTTATGCTAATCAGCCCAATAGTTCCAACTATGGCTTCAGGAAACACAACTGCATTGTTAGCAACTATGCTTTTGAGAAAAGCACCCCTGGACACGTGCCTGACTCCAAACTTCAGCTTTGGAATTTGCAAATGCACTTTGAAACGGAATGATATAGCATCTCGCCCCAGTCTCCACTCTCCGCTAATGTTCACTGTCTTTTTTTGGGATTTGTCCTTTTAATAGGTTAATGTCTCTCTGACAACCTCCAGATGTGAAGTTCAAAGCCAGAGGACAACATTACTCCCTGAGAGGTCTGCACAAAACATCAAAAATCCAAACTAATAGCAAAAGAACTCAGAGAACGTTGTTTGATCTGGAGTTAACAGGTGACCTTTGCTCCTTAATGAGAAGAAATGCTCGACGTGAGTTTTACAAAACAAGTGAAGTCATGCTTGTAGCACAATCTTGTAAGTAAATAATAAAAAAAACTATATTCTTGATGTGAGCTAGCTATTCTATCAACTGCTTGCATTCCACATCCATGCCTCATCTCAGTCGTCTAGGTGCTGCATGCCTTTCTACCAAATCCCATTTCCAGGCCTCTGAGCTTTATTTACCAGTGGAGGTGCTGTGTAAATCAATGAAGGAAGTCTGACCGTATTATCACGCTCATACATCCCATTTCATTCATACAGATAGAAAGAACAAGGCCATGTTCTGACGTAAACATTTCGCTCCTCTAAAGGATACTGTGATGTATACCGGTGCTTAATTTAGTTGAGCTTGCTCTTGAATTGCAGCAAAAACACAAATCCTCAGATGTCCTTTGCCAAGCCTGGTTCCATTGATTGCTGGGAGTTCTCTCTGACAGTCTCAAATGAGTATTCTGGCTTTTGCTCTGACCTTTTCACTGGTTCATGGTTTCTCATTAATTGAGATGGTGCTTTGGCACATTTGCAAAGACTTAATACTTGCTGATGGACAGCAGAGTTGAATGTCTTAACTGGCATAGCCAATCTCTCCTGATCACACACATTTTACACACCTCCTATGTGCACTTTTAAAAGTTAGGATTCTTGTTTGTTTTTTATTTTATTTTATGCATAGATCACAGACTGTTTATTGCTGAACTGGATACAAAATGCCTATTATCTTCCTGTCCTCATTGAATACCAACAGTAAAATGTATGTAAATATGAAATACATGTCATTTTAAATAGTGAATTAATTTATTCCGTCAGCAAACCAGTTACTCTTTCCTCCAGACTCCTCCAGTAAATACTGTGAATGGAAGAATTTGTACAAGTGTTGTATAAACCTAGAAGTTAATGGTATACACACCATTTTAATTACTTAACAACACAGCAGTCTTGTTATCAATTCATAAAAATTAAAAACTCTCAGTGAATTTTTTAACCTTCCGGAGTCCTCTAAATATACCTTGGGAACCTTAAAGGGTCGACTTTTCATATATGGGTTGAATCAAAATATATTTTTACATATTTGGGAGAGGAGCTTAAATAAGCAGAGACACATTTTTCACCATGAGTCAGTGCGCAGCACTTTTTTCCCACCCATTGCCAAAATATGCCATTCAATTGACAGCAACATGCTAATTCAACACATGCCAGTGAAGGATTAGTGGCTGAGGAATGTGTGAAAATGCCCATTTGGTCTCTATGAACAAAGACCTCTTACCTGAGTGTTCACACCTATCTCATGAATATCCAGTGTAGGAGCAAGTGACACCTCACATTAGTTAAGCTTTAGAAATAAAACCACATACAATGTCTAAAAACTGTAATGACCAGTGTGTAGCCAACACCTCTGTTTATTCAGTTCTGAGCTCAAAAGTCTTGGCAAAAAACGTTTAGAGTGTTTTTCCACAATATAGCAGCACATCTGAAAACAGGTTTCTGAAAAGTATTTTAATTAGTAAAGGGGTAATTAGTAAAAAAGTGAAGGCATGTCAGACTACATCAGACAGGCTTCTCCACGAGGGGTTTAGCAAGAGCGGGCCGCTCTAACTTACGATAAACCGCTCTAATTTAAAACGATCCGCTCTACCATAAAAACCGCAAATCACTTATCACAAAATACTTCTAATCACAGGCCCATCTGATTACGATGCCGTCAGTCTGATTCAAAAAGCAATCAAAATGACCAAAACACGGCTTATTCATCATGGTTGGGAATCTGATTGCCTATTGCGCTATAAAAACTAAGACCTCTGTGCATTCTCAGTGACTTTACTTCTGAATTCACGACCGAACACAATTAATCATGTCGCAAAAAAGTATGCTGGATTTTTGTCAAAAGAAACGCAAAAGAAATGAGCAGGAAGAATTGCCTTCTTCGTTGGCCCCGCCCATTGATGCACCATCATCTTCAGACCATTTAAAAAAGGGAAAACATCGATCTACAGGATTTAATCCGAATTGGAAAGCTACATTCCCTTGGGTAGTAAATGATGAGGCAAAAGGTGGGTGGGACATATAAAAACTATTTTCGCAATTCTCGTTTTTTTTTATACAACTTTCATTTATATAATGCCCACCCTACAAGCCCTATATGTAGGCCTATATTCTTGTCCTCTGTTAAATCAACTTCACGAAAAATGCAACATACATGTACTAGTTATAAATCAATCTTTTGTGTATTTACAGAATAATCTGTGTATTAACATCTTGTGAAAATCAAATAAAGGCTGTTATTTTTGTTCTTTACATGCTTCAGTTCGTCTTGAAGATGCCGATGGGTCAAAATGCCGACTTTGATAAATCTGTCTGAATGGCTTAAAAACAGTTTCAGATGCTGGGAAAATGCATCTAAGAGCTTATAGTTAAAAAAAAAAATGTGAAATTCGGCCGAACACATACCGCTCTACCTTTGTAAAATCCTGCGAACACTGATCAGAGTGTCTGAAATACCCTCAGACTCCAGTGTAAGATTCCAATTTTTTTTTGTTTTGTTTTATTATGACGGTGATATTATAATCTACACCTGCAATACAAAAACATGCACACTTAGGTGCTCAGGATTAATAAAGCGGAGGTGGAGAGAAGGTGTCGGGTTGTAACAGGACATATACCTGTCTTACAGGCGTTAGGGAAGCGCGCTCATTTCCAGAATACCTTCTCACCATTCTTAACCTCCTCCCCCCCTCAACGTTTTATTTATTTCCCTCTCTCCCTGCCTCCCTCCCTCATTTCCCCTCCTACACTGTGTGAACTGCTCTCTCTCTCTCTCTCTTGCTCTCTCTCATTCTACCCTTCTCCCTCCTCCTTCCTCTCTCTCTCTCTCTCTCTCTCTCCCCCTCACAGGCACTCACTCTGTCAGTAGAAGAGAAGATTTCAAAATCCAGCTGTAGCTCAAAGTGCTCGTCTCTCTTTGGCTCTACGACTTCTTCTGAACACCCAATGTTCTTCTATCTTCTGCCATTAGGACCTGGGAGGGAGTTGTTGATGTGCTGAAGAAGAGCAGAAGTTTTTCCACAACAGCTGAAGCACCTGCCTATGACTCATTTGAACAGACTGTCCATTCTGTCTCAGTGACCATGGTCTAATCATCATCATCATCATCTTCTTCTTCACTCATGTTTCTGTTGAACTGGACTGAAAGATTTGGCACATTTCAAAAGGAATGATGGGAATTTGGAACGACTGCTGAGAGAGATATCATGAGTTAGATTAGTGTACGCCGGGCTGATTATAAATGCTAAACCATTCTTTGCTGGCAGCCACACAGTCTGTGGGAATTAAAGAAGGTAAGACTCTTATTCTATTAAAATGACATTTCATTTCTGTCTCTGTCCAAATATTCTGTGCCGCGTACGATAAGTTAATTAAGGGGCAAAGAGCGCAGCCCAAGACATCTAGCTAACGACGTTGGTCACCGAGTAAATTAACTTGCTGAGTATAAAAGTTAATTAACATTGCGAACGTGGTCTCTGCGATTTAAAAAAATTTGGCCTAAACTAAGAAGCGAAAGATGTGAAAGCACAACAGTTCCTTGCCTAAAACCTTCAGATACTTGTTTTTTTTGCACTATTTACATGTGCAACTAAGACACGTTTAAGTGACGTTTAACTTTTACCTACATTGTGTTTATCTGTAGAGATGACCACTGTGTCAGTGGAGTCCCTGGTGGCCATGGTGGATAGGATTCCCAATGCCACTGAGGCTCCAGTGAAGGCGTCTACTGAAGATATGGCTGCTACTTTCACCATTGGCACCATCCTGTCCCTCATGTGCCTGGTGGGCGTGTCAGGAAATATCTACACCCTGGTGGTCATGTGCCATTCCATGCGCTCTGCTGCTTCCATGTACATATACATTGTCAACCTAGCGATGGCCGACCTGCTCTACCTGCTCACCATTCCGTTTGTGGTGTGCACCCACTTCTTAAAGGGTTGGTACTTTGGCGATGTAGGATGCAGGATTCTCATCAGCATGGACTTTCTTACCATGCACGCCAGCATTTTCACATTGACTGTGATGAGCACGGAACGTTACTTTGCCGTCCTCAAGCCTTTGGATACAGTCAAACGTTCCAAGAGCTACCGCAAGGCTATTGCTCTACTGGTGTGGACAGCCTCATTGATCTTAACCCTGCCCATGATCATTGACATAGAGCTCAGGACAGAAAACTCAAAATTAATGTGTCAGACCACACTGAGTCCACTTTCTTACAAGATATACATCTCCTCGCTTTTTTGCACAAGTATTGTAGCTCCAGGGGTCATTATTGGATACCTTTACATCTGCCTGGCCCGAACCTACTGGATCTCGCAAACGGAGACTTTTAAGCAAACTCAGAAGCTGCCGAACCACAAGGTGTTATACCTCATTTTCACCATCGTGCTCCTCTTCTGGGCATGCTTTCTTCCCTTTTGGATCTGGCAGCTCCTGGGTCAATTCAAGTCAGAGATAGGCCTGTCCAACAAGGCCAAGCGCAACATAAACTACCTGACCACCTGCCTAACTTACAGCAACAGCTGCATCAACCCATTCCTCTACACTCTGCTAACCAAGAACTACAAGGAATACCTTCGCAAGAGGCAGAGGACCTGGACGGCCGGGAGCTATTTCAACAGAAGGAACCGTTTCCAGCGGTCACCGCGTCGCTCCTTGTCCTCCAGCAGCCAGCAGTGTACAGAGAGCTTCGTCCTCACGCACATGTCACGCATTAACAACAGCAGCTTGTGAGGTGGGTTCCTGGCTTGTTCTCTGTAAGTGAATTATTCCTGCGGAGTTTTCTGTAAGAAGCCTTGTTTTTGAGTAACGTTCAGAAAGAAAGAATTATGCTCAGTTTGCTTGGAGGTACCTGGTTTGGCTCTATTTTTGGGCTTAAACTTTACGGTCTGAGGTTCATATTAACTCTTGGAGCAGAGATGAGCTACAGCTGAGATGTAACCCTGAAGCACCTTGGAGTATTTATTCATTTCTTTATTTTAAAGGCTTTGTGATGACTTAGGAAAGGAAGGCCTTGGGCTCGGTGAGGAAAATCCAAGTGTGAGTGAACAAAGAATTGAAGAAAAGGCACAAGTAAAAGGGAGCAATCAGGGGTTTGAATCTCTGCTGCAGAAATACTAAATGTCCACTAGCACGTCCCTAGATAACCTAAGGAAACAACTTGCAGGGTAGCAGGTTTTGCCATTCATGGGGATGTTATTTCCCTACATTCCCATAGCAACTTGTGTGGTCACATTTATTTATTTCTAAATATTAGGGATGCCCAAAATATAGGCCTGCAGTTAGCCAGGAATGAATTTCTATATTTTAATAAGTTGGTTTGACATCATTAGGTTTAATAACAAAAGTTTATTTGATGATTCTTTTATATTTGTATATAAAACAAAGGCAATAATATATGAATATGTATGAAGATACATGTATGTTACATTATTACTAATATTTAATAAAATGTTGAAAATGTCTAAAATGAATGATGTAAGTCACATGGATGTTTTGTGTGTTTAATGTGAGTGTCATTGGCTACAGACACTGAAACACATCACATTTCTTCTGGTAATTGTGAGACGCTCCCTAACACTGCAGCAGGGAGCACAAACACAAAGCTAAGCGGCTGTTTTCTGGCTTCATCATAACAAGTGTAGTTTAGTAAAGGTCGTGCTTGTAGTTTGTTGTCTTCTTCCATTTCAGCACCAAACTGTAACTGTGCTGGTGAGTCTTATTCAGTTTTTTCGATTATTTGTCTGAACACTGAATTTGTCTTTTTTTTTGCCACTTTTGGCCAAATAATTGTGGTTGCCTTATATTCGGTGCATCACTAATATATATACAGTGGGTCCAGAAAGTATTCATACCCCTTGAACTTTTTCACATTTTGTCACTTGACAACCACAAACATAAATGTATTTTATTGAGATTTTAAATGATAGACCAACACAACGTACCACATAATTGTGAAGTGGAATGAAAATGATACACGGTTTTCAAAATTTTAATCAAATAAAAATCTTAAAAGTGTGACGTTCAAAAGTATTCAGCCCCTGTACTCTGATACTTCTAAACAAACTTCAGTGCAGAAGCCATGTAAGCTTGTAAACAGCACTTCTTATGTCTTTCTTTCAACAATTGTTTTCTTCTTGTCACTCTTCCATAAAGGCCAGATTTGTGGAGTGCAGACTTATAGTTGCCGTGTGTACAGATTCTCCCACCTGAGCTGTGGATTTTTGCAGCTCCTCCAGAGTGACCATGAGCCTCTTGGCTGCGTCTCTGACCAGTGCTCTCCTTGCTCGATCTCTCAGTTTAGGTGGACGGCCATGTCTTAGTAGGTTTGCAGTTCAATTCAATAGCGTTCTCTAACAAACCACTGAGGCCTTCACAGAAGAGGTGTATTTATACTGAGACTAAATTACACACAGCTGGACTCTATTAACTCATTAAGTGACTTCTGAAGGTAATTGATTGCACTAGATTTTGTTTACAGGTATCAGAGTACAGGGGCTGAATACTTATTGACTTCACACTTTTAAGATTTTTATTTGATTAAAATTTTTAAAACCATGTATCATTTTCATTCCACTTCACAATTATGTGGTACGTTGTGTTGGACTATCACTTAAAATCTCAATAAAATACATTTATGTTTGTGGTTGTAAGGTGACAAAATGTGAAAAAGTTCAAGGGGTATGAATACTTTCTGATGATGATTGTTACACTTATATAGCGCCTTTCTCAAACCCAAGGACGCTTTACAATCAACACATATATATATACACACACACTGTATCTACTGGAGTTTAAGATGTGACGAGTGCCTCAACTCATTAACTGCGCATAATTGGGGAAAATACTAATATAAATTAAAGCTCTTTATATTCCTAAGAGCCAAATTAAAGCCAATCCAGATGAACTGGATGGCACACCAGCTCAGAAGCCAGATGTTGAGAGATGGTTAGACACTAAAGTACAGATTAAAACTGTCTAATGAATTGTCTAACAAGGCAGCAAATTGAAGGATTATGAGAAGAGGGAATTTTTGCACCATGGGAACATAATATTATTATGTGCACATAAAGAAAAGTGTTTTCAGTGTTTTTCTGTAATAACTCTGTCAAGCATTACTTAGGGGAACAGCAACAAACCTTTTCCCATATAATAAATGTGGAAAAACAGTGCACACTAATCCTGTCATTTATTTTAGCCTTAAAAATGACAAAACTACGCTTGCCTAAGTAAATCTTCTTTGTTAGATGTTCTAAGGGAGGATGTTGTTCAAGACTCAATTTTAACTACTACAGTATAACTGAAGATAAAATCAGTATTCCAGCTGAAATTCACTACAGTGATTTAGGAGACCAGCACAGGAACATAAGTCTTACTTCATGGGTTTACATTTTTTCAGGCTGTTTTCTGTTTTATGAAGCCAAATATGTTCACTGAACCAAAGGTGCTGCTGCTATACGGAGTTTGTTGAGCATTCGCTAGACTAATTTGTTGTTTTTAAGCACTTTTCTAAAAATATGACAATTTATTGTGTGCCATCATAAAAAATGCATTATATATCCAAAAAGAGATACTATCTTTCTAAAGAAGGCATTATCCATCCTAAAAGAGATACTATCCCTCTAAAAAACTACATTATACCTTTAAAAAATGACATTATTAATCAAATAAGAGACATTGTCCATCCAAAAAATGACCTTACCCAAAAAAATTAGATTATTTCAAGTGGAAAGGTAGCATTTTTTTTTTTGTATTTGTCATATGTGCTTAAGACATGTTGTTTAATGCATAAACATACACATATTTAGCTGTTAAGAGTGTGTAATACTGGAGAAAATCAAATTAAAATGCAGATCACATCAGTTATTTTTTATCATTATAAAATAGTTATTGGGCAGCACAGTGGCTTAGTGGTTAGCACGTTCGCCTCTCAGCGCTGAGGTCTTGGGTTCGAGTCCACATCTGAGCGGAGTTTCCATGTTCTCCCTGTGTCTGCGTGAGTTTCCTCCGGGGACTCCGGTTTCCTCCCACAGTCCAAAAACATGGACGTCAGGTGGATTGGCTACTCTAAAAAAAAAAATTACCCTGATGTGTGTATGAAAGTGTATGTCTGTGTATGAATGTATGTTTGCCCAGATATGGTTGGCACTCTGTCCTGGGTGATCCCCCTAGTACTCGATGCAGTCCTCCAGGTGGACGGTCGCTTCCTGTTGAGAGTACGCTGTGCGCGATTGGCTGCCGCTTCTCACCAGTGTGTGTGGTTGAGTGAGTGTAAATGGAGTGTGTTGATTGTAAAGCGTCCTTGGGTATCTAGAAAGGCGCTATATAAGTGTAACATTCCTTTCTCCTTCCTTCCTTATTTTGTTAGACATTATTACAGAAAGAAGCAAAGGCAGAGATTTGTCATAAATAAATGACATTACCCCCATTTTCTTTACTTGTTTATGCTTTCCAATTAAAGTGCAATTTTAAAAAAATGTGAAAATAAATAACCTCAACAAACACAAAACTAGTTGAGATCAAAGGATGTAAAGCACATTTAAATAAAAAAAATTATTTAGAATAAATTCTAGTGTGAGGAAGGAAATCATTCAGCAGATTTAAAATGAGTTGTGCTCTATCCCTACTCACACACTGCTGTACATCTACAAAAGCTGATTGCAGAGGAACATGTGGCCAGTGTTTAGGAAGTCCAGGAGTACTGCCAGGAGGTTGACCCCTGGACCTACCAATCTAAATATAACTGACCCTCTAGTATGCATACGTACACATTTTTCTGCAATATTTTCAGTCTAATATAAAAAAAGTAACATGAAATCTGTCTGATCTCTGAAAAATAACATTAACATACCTCAAAAAGTGATGTTATCCCTCTGGAAAGTGACATTATTTGTCTGGAAAAAGAAATGATCCATCTTTAATCAGACATTCCTTCCCTGAAACGTGACCTTATCTATTAAAAAAATAGAAATGGTCTATCCAAAATGAGTACCCATCAGAAAAGTTATATTATCCCTCTAAAAAGTCTAAATATGTATCTAGAAATAGAAATAATTCATCCAAAGAGATACTATTCTTCAAAAAAAATGACACTATCAATCTAAAAAGAGATACTGTCCCTCTAAAAACAGCATTATCCATTGAAAAAGCAATACTATCTGTCAAAAAATGGCATTATCCGCCCCAAAAGAGATAATATTAATCTATAAATGACATCATCCACCCAAAAAGAGATACTATCCCTCCAAAAATGGCATTATCCATTCAAAAAGAGATACTATCTCTCTACAAACGGTATTATCCACACAAAAAGAGATATTATTCCTCTAAGAAATTGCATTATCCATCCAAAAATGATGATTTTCCACTAAAAAGTAACATTATGTCTCAAATAAATGACATTATCAATCAAAAAAAGGATGAAAATCATCCACTTAAAATGACTTTTTCCAAAAAATGAGATTATTTCAAGTTAAATGTTTTTAAATATACCTTTCTTGGCACAAAATCAACAGTTTTCTCGCTAGTTACTAACAATCCAATGTACACACAGACTAATGCAGGTCAGTAAAACCTAATAGAGGTGACTGTGTTCATACTTATGAAGTCTTTATCCAAATAGCAGTTTGAATGACAGCTCAAAATTAAATGCTATTGATAATATTCTTCTCTTTCACTTCATTGTCTGTAAAGGTCATCTTTTGTAATGGGAGCACAATGTATTCTTCTGAACTTACATATCTCATGTGCATAATCAAATGTAACTGTTACATGTTAATTTGCATGAATATTACACCCCATTACCTTCCTCGTCATATCGAACAGGAATAAGTTCTTGTTCCTCATTACTAAGACATTTCATTTAGCCAAAGATAACATTTAATTAACTTAAAATATATAAAAAACATCTCTAATGAGCTAAACAATGCTTTTCAGACTTGAGATGGGTATAGTACATGTGAAATGGAAAGTTCAGAGATTCAGAATAACCCTTTGATATCAGGAGTTGTGAGAGACCACTCATAAATTGTTGGCATAAGGCTTTATTGATGGTAGATTCTGTAACTTCGGGCGAATGTTAGCTGTTTCTCTGAATGACAGCTGCATCATAGCTCACAAACCTTTTCTGTCATTCTTACACTGTCTGGCTCATCTGGATCGCTTTAGGACCCAGATCAATAGAACTCAGCTTGAACCGGCTCCCTCTGACACTCTTTAGGTCTGTTTGAGAAACCACTGGCAGTACAATTGCAGGATGATGAAGTGTTATGACTTTTGTAATCCCAAAGTATAAGGATGTCCTGTGGTGTGAATTTCCATCAGCTTTCTTGAAGAATGAGTGCAGAACCACTGACGACTCCTGGGTAATCAGTAATGGTTGAATAATGTAAACAGACCTCTACAGCCATGAAAAAAAGGCCTGAAGGATGCATGAGACCTGCTGCGAGAGCACCTGCAGACAGAGATATCCAAGACATTATGAAACATTTATGAGATATTACATACCATTTGGATACAAGAGCAAGATATGTAGTATTTCAGGAGATACATTAAACCAGGTGGAAATGCAAGTATCACATGTTCTTCTCAGATTTTTATCAGGAGAAAAACACCACAGTAATCAACAAGTTGTAGTTTAGACCTCAATGTATAACCCTGTCGCATCCCTGGCCATGCCCCCTGCCTCATCTATGTCTCTGTCACGTGTTCTTCGTTTATGTTTGCCTCGTGCCATTTCCCCATGTGCTAATGTTTTTATCCACATCATGTCCTCACCCTCATCATATTGTATCTTGTCCATGTCATGTCCTCTCCCCCAGTCATGTCATTGTCAGCACTTGTCTTGTTTGATCACCCAGACCTGCTGTATCATTTCATGTTAATCACTGTCTCTACAAAAGCCTTCCCAATGTGTCAGTCCCTGTCAGTCACTGTTTGTCATCACGTTCATGTTTTGGTCACAGAGTGATGATATATGTCTCCATAGTCAAGTCACAGTATTTCAGTGTTTGCGTCTTGTGAATAAAGTCTTGTTTTGGGATCGAGCTGTCTTCCATCTCGTCCTGATCTCAACCTTATGACATCATAACACTTAAGCTTCGTAAAGAAAGACATCTCAATAAGAACTCAACCACTTCTCAGTCTTTTTAATATTGAGAACAACTATTATTATTGTTCTTTGTGCCTGAAATACACTCTTTTCTGTCTCATGCAATTACTCAAAAGGAATTTTAGGCGAAGATCGTTGAGCTGTCTAAGAGAAACATTTGAGAAGTTAAATTTTTTCAAGCATTAAACTGAGAGCAGGAAACAGCCTAGAGTTTATAAAGAAATGCTGCAGGGAAGGGGAAGTGGAAACATGCAGAGATACAAAACAATGAGATGCAAACACTTTAAATAAGTACTGCAGATAAGTATCCATGAGATGTGTATGTCAGACGAATGCATTGTGACTCTATTACAAATTATCCATTTGAATGTTGACCTTTACAGTTGATGACTTTTAACTAAATGTAGAGTAAAATTTTCAGAGTATATAACAATTACTTAAAAGTAATTAAAAATATATTCAAACTGTTTTTGGATACATATTTTGAGGCATGACAGCAAACTAATTTGGCTAACTGTGTATGTTCTTAAATTAGTTAAGAATGCAACATACAGCACCAGTCAAAAGTTTGGACACATACATTAATACCGAAGTCATCCAGACTCTGAGTGAACACATAAGGAATCATGTAGTAAACTTAAAAGTGTTAAACAAACCAGATTTTACTTCAAAGTAGACACACAACTGATGTCTCAAACACATTAAGAAGCAATAAATGCAAGTCATGAATTCTTGACAAGACACAGCTGTTAACTGAAAGCCATTCCAGGTGACTACCTCATAAAGCTGACTGAGAAAATGCCAAGAAAGCATCTAAGCAAGAGGTGCCTACTTTAAAGAATGTAAAATATAAAACATATTCTGGTTTGTTTATTGTTTGTTTACTAAATAATTACAGATGTGTTTATTCATAGTTTGGATGACTTTAGTATTAATCTACAATGCAGAACATTTTTAATAATGAAAAACCACTGAATGTCCAGAAGATGTGTCCAAACCTTTGACTGGTACTGTACATGATGTTAATGTTCAAAAAATAAGCAGTGAAAATGGAAAATAAAACATATTCTACTGTCATCCATAATATTTTTTTAATGCTCTGAAAATAGTACAATCCAGAAATTTTTGACCATGAATCACTTTCCTGAGGAGTATGGACTGAAGTTGGCTATTTGAAGATATTAAATATGCTATAAGCCTTGTGCCATGCCCTGTAGGAATTTCTAGGTGATTCCTAAATGAACCCTTTTAACACTATTCAGAATATCACGACATGATCAAAGTATTCAAATTCATTAAAAAGTGTTCACATTCATGACTCAGGTAGAAGTATAGATACCAGGCTTTAAAAAGTCTTTTATAGAAGCCGAAGTATCAACTTAAGCTTTTTACTCAAGTAAAAGTACAAAAGTTCTGGTTTCAAAACTACTTTAAAACTAAAAGTCATGTAAGGAAAACAAATGCCAAAACTTAGTCTGTGCCACAGGGGCGTATAGTGCACTACCCCACCCCCCACCCCCAAAATAATTTTTTTCTAAAAGCCGTAATGACTATAATGTTATATTAAAAT
>BRDA01074365.1:0-11902 GCA_036984385.1 Crenuchus spilurus | reverse complement strand
GGGAGGCGAGCTTCTCAAACCGGTTGGTTGAGGTGAAGACTGGCTGAGGGATAGGTGGGGACGGCCTCGGCTTCCCGCGGCTACGCTGGTGTTGCTTAACAAAGATTAAGGATTTTTAGTTTAGCCATCTTCAGATAGTCCTAGGTTAGTGAGGTTTTTGAGTTAACCTCAAACAGCTTAATAGTTGAGGAGCACTTAGTGGCCCTTCCGTAATTCCATACAAAGTAAAAGTTTTATTTAGTGATGTAAAGAACTGTGCTGCAGTACCATTAATTAAAGCTTCAGTGTCAATGTTTGATCATGTTGGATGCTCACATTTTGGTCATACTTAGCCTTGCTGGTCATAATACTACTACTACTACTAATAATAAGAAGAAGAAGAAGAAGAAGAAGAAGAAGAAGAAGAAGAAGAAGTCACACTGGATTGTATCGGGGATACAAGCGGCTGAAATGAGTTTCCTCCGCAGAGTGGCTGGGCGCTCCCTTAGAGATAGGGTGAGAAGCTCGGTCACTCGGGAGGAGCTCGGAGTAGAACCGCTGCTCCTCCACATCGAGAGGAGCCAGCTGAGGTGGCTCGGGCATCCGTTTCGAATGCCCCCTGGACGCCTCCCTAGGGAGGTGTTCCAGGCATGTCCCCATGGGAGGAGGCCCAGGGGAAGACCCAGGACATGTTGGAGAGACTATGTCTCTCGACTGGCCTGGGAACGTCTCGGTGTTCCACCCGAGGAGCTGGCTGAGGTGTCTGGGGAGAGGGAGGTTTGGGTTTCCCTGCTCAGACTGCTACCTCCGCGACCCGGCCCCGGATAAAGCGGTGGATAATGGATGGATGGAACCCTTTTTATTACACTAAGAAAGAATTGGCATCAAAATACATCATTTTATCTGTTGTAGAAGTTGTTGCTATCTTGAGCCAACACAACAATTTATGATGATAGGGCTGATTCAATTGGAAAAGCAATCACCTCAGGTTGTCCAGTAAGAACAAGATGTCAGTTGTAACACAGTTGTTTATTCCACACAGTTTTCGTGAACATGCCACTCATACATAATATTGATCAGTTTGCTTTAATTGTGATAGGACTCTTGAGCTGAGCAGTAATATGAATAATAATGAATCATGTTCTGAATGATAAGTTGGAACTGGAGTTGAATCGTGTTTTCTATAAACAGAAATAAACATGATATACTATCATTACTGAAATGAGTAATATTAGGATTATACAGAATAACAATTACACTTACTAGGTGATATTATTCTAACCTAACAAAGACAAACTGAAATAGGTTACTGCCCCTTTAAGAACAGCGCAAGCTCACACACACAGCAGCTCTCTCATATGAACGTTATACAGCTAAATGGCGAGCATGCTAATAACTGCTGGCTAGCTCACGTTAGCTTACTCACTTTACCTTTAAGTTACTAAACAGTGAGTGATTAATACTGAACTATGAAAACAATCTATTTACAACACTTACGTTCTCATGGACACACAATATCAACAATAACAGAAAACTATTCTCTTGAAATGGCCAAAAGTCTGTTCCACAGATATCGCTGCACCGGAGCATACACATCCACACTGCTTGGCAGACTGACGCTGATGTGATAATCAGTAGAGCATTCTGATTGGTTCTTAAGCTCGAGATGACACTCTGGCCACCAGCTTAGCATGTGAACAGTGTATATATACTCTAGCTGCTGGGTACAGCAAGTTAAGAGTTACAGCATTTTATACATTATCCATCAGTGAGACATCTGATTTATAAGGTGACGAGTCCGAGAGGAAGTAGGTAGAGACTGACACTGAGAAAGAGACTGAGTGTTGTGTGAGAGCAGAGGTTGTGTGAGAGGTTTTTGTATGTTTCTTGTTACCATTTTTTTCTTGAGTGTTGTGATAATGAAGGCGGCACGGTGGCTTAGTGGTTAGCACGTTCGCCTCTCAGCGCTGGGGTCTTGGGTTCGATTCCCCATCTGAGCGGAGTTTCCATGTTTCTGCGTGGGTTTCCTCCGGGGTCTCCGGTTTCCTCCCACAGTCCAAAAACATGGAGGTCAGGTAAATTAAGTACTCTAAAATTGTCCGTGTGTGTCACCCAGCGATGGACTGGCGCCCTGTCCTGGGCTTAGTTGACTGATGTAATGCCCTGCCCTGCGCCCAATGAGGGGGTAGGGGACTAACCGCGACCCTGATAAGGATTAAGCGGGTGTGATAATGAATGTGATGATGTAGCCAGAGTCTGTTTTGTTTAGGAGATGTTTGGAATAATCTTCCACCTAGCTATTCTGCACACCTGATGTTTTTGTCTTCCACTGTTGTGTTTTTCTCACGTTTTGTTTGCTCACTTGAGTATTGTGGACAGGTTACTTTGGTATTCCACTGATATTCAGCCACAGAGGTACAACTGTGGGTAGTTTCACTAGATTAGGGGCAGATGCCAGTGGTATGGGTAGGGAAGACTGGTATAGGCATTTTAGCTTTTTATTGTGGTATTTCCTTGGCACTGTCCTTTGTCCAACTATACACATGATTATTCACATGTATGTACTCCACTTTTTTAAACTCTGTAATATCCCTTTGTTTTCTCGTTATCTTGTGGTGTTGGCACCTTACACCCACACACTGGTTCTACCATTCTTTGCTGCTGCGCCTCAATGCCTAAACAATCGTGTTTTATGTTGACTGCAGAAGCCACAAGTTTTAGTTACTTTGCTTCATGTCATGCCAGAAACACCCTTCCCCATGGAAAAAATCATAGTAACGTGGTGTTTTGTAGCTTATTGCTTTAATGACCATATTACTTAATATAAATAAATAAACAAAACTGGAATTATGCTTGGCAAGAATACTTGACACGGAATAAAAGCTTTTCCCCCAAAATGCTCTGGTGTAACTTGCTGTGTTTAACTCATTCTGTCCACAATGAACCATACAGCTCTACAGCTGGGAACTAGAAAAAGGCAGCAGTATCATTATAATGGTGTTGCTCGGTGTAATTTTTTTTTTTTTCTTTGTTGCATTTTTGGTTGCTAAATATTTGGTGCATCACTATTCAAAATTAGACTTAAGAATGTCATTGAAATCACTGGAAAAACTTTTCTTTGTGGGTTTTGTCTGTTAAATAAAGATTCAAAATTGAATTAACAAAGGAAAGATTTCAGTTTTTATTGCATTTTTAGAACGTGACATTTCTGGAAATGAGGTTTGTGCATTGCTTATTTGTCCAAAGACTTACAGAAATAACCTCTGATATTCTATATATATATCTTAAAACATCCGCTTAGACATCCAGTCGGTGAACAAACTGTGTTCTACTGTTACATTTGAATTTTTCTTTCTCCTGCAGGAATTACCAACATCCTGTTAAGTCCTGGTGTTGGCTTCCACCTCAGGACACACTTCAAAGCTGAATACATCACCATGCTGAAATCAGTAGAGATAAAAGAAGAGAATATGGTTCCCAGAAGAACTTCTGATAGTCAAACATCATCTGATACTCTCCATTCTGATGCATCTCACAGACAAATGCAGGAAATAAAAAAAACAGGCAGACATAAGTGTACATTGTGTGGGAAGTGTTTTAACCAAAAGAGTCATCTCCAACAACACCAGCATATTCACACAGGAGTGAAACCATATAACTGTACAAAGTGTGGGAAGAGTTTTACTCTACAGGGTCATCTCCAACGACACAAGCGTATTCACACAGGAGAGAAACCGTATCAGTGTTCCGAGTGTGGGAAGAGTTTTGTTCGACAGAGTAGTCTCCAACAACACCATCATTTTCACACAGGAGAGAAACCATATCAGTGTTCCGAGTGTGGGAAGAGTTTTACTGCAGAAAGTAGTCTCAGACGACACCAGCGAATTCATACAGGAGAGAAATCATATCAGTGTTCTGAGTGTGGGAATAGTTTTATTCGACAGAGTAGTCTCCTAATACACCAGCGTATTCACACAGGAGTCAAACCATATTACTGTACAGAGTGTGGGAAAAGTTTTAATCAACAGAGTCATCTCCAACGACACCAGCGTATTCACACAGGAGAGAAACCGTATCAGTGTTCTGAGTGTGGGAAGAGTTTTACTAACCAGAACAGTCTCCAACTACACCATCGTTTTCACACAGGAGAGAAACCATATCAGTGTTCCGAGTGTGGGAAGAGTTTTACTGCACAAAGTAGTCTCAGACGACACCAGCAAATTCACACAGGAGAGAAACCATATCAGTGTTCTGAGTGTGGGAAGAGTTTTATTCGACAGCGTAGTCTCCAACAACACCAGTATATTCACACAGGAGTCAAACCATATTACTGTACAGAGTGTTGGAAGAGTTTTAATCAACAGGGTCATCTCGAACAACACCAGCGTATTCATACAGGAGAGAAACCGTATCAGTGTACAGAGTGTGGGAAGAGTTTTAATCGACAGAGTAGTTTCCAACAACACCAGTGTGTTCACACAGGAGTGAATCCATATTACTGTACTGAGTGTGGGAATACCTTTACTGACAAGAGTGTTCTCCACCGACACCAGCGTATTCACACAGGAGAGAAACCGTATCAGTGTACAGAGTGTGGGAAGAGTTTTAATCAACAGAGTCATCTCCAACAACACCAACGTATTCACACAGGAGAGAAACCGTATCAGTGTACAGAGTGTGGGAAGAGTTTTAATCAACAGAGTAATCTCCAACGACACCAGCGTATTCACACAGGAGAGAAACTGTATCAGTGTCCCAAGTGTGGGAAGAGTTTTAATCGACAGAGTCATCTCCAACAACACCAACGTATTCACACAGGAGAGAAACCGTATCAGTGCACAGAGTGTGGGAAGAGTTTTAATCAACAGAATAGTCTCATAAAACATCAGCATATTCACACAGGAGAGACACTATAGCAAGTTTCAGGTGTGTTTCCCAATTTTTTTTTTTTTCCAATTCTCAGTATTTCATGTTCAGCCAAGTTTATGTTCCAGATAAGAATTAGACCCAGTTCTCACTCACAGAACGTAATCAATAGTGTTTATTACTTAAAACTAAAGTTTAGTTAAGAGTAGGGCAAACCATATTGTAATGTGAACTATTTAAATGAACATTCAATGGTTTAGTATTTCTTTCTTCATTTACAACCGTCTTCCAAGGCATTATCACTTTAATGTGTGTGATTGTTCTTACATCAGCAAACATTCTGCCAGAGCTTGTGGATGTCATCACAAGCATTAGTCATTTCTTGAACATGTGGTAGTAAAATGTGGAAATTTTGTTTACGGAAGATATAGACTATGCTGGTATGTGTTCACTTCACTGGCTTCATGTAGTTGCCCACATTAGATTGTAAACCCTGATGCTTGCCTAAAAGCCAAAAATAAACCAGCCATTCCCTACCTAATGGCGATGGTCAAGTCTCGAACCCTTCATGCTCCCAGTATGGCTCAGTTTGACCCACCATCCTTCGAGACACGTGGAAGACTGGCATCTAGACTCTTCTCTGTCCTGGCACTCAGGTGGTGGAACAAACTCTCACTGACTGTTCTAACAGCAGAGTCCCTCAGTCTTCACACACAGACTGAAGAGCATCTCTTTGTGCAGCACTTAAGCAGCACTAGTTTAAACACTTATTGTAATGTATTGTAAAGCTCTTATATTTTGTATAAGTGTGTCTCTTTCCTTCTTTCTAGGTGTTGGTGATTGTTTAGTTCTAACAGTGTCTGAACTGAAGAGTAGTTTAGACTCTAACCTGTCTGTACTACCTGAGATAATTCTCTAATGGAAACAAAGCACTGTTGTGCTCCGGATAAGAGCATCTGCTAAATATTGTAAAAGTAATTGTATTCATTCGTGATCAACTTATATGGAATTCAAAATCAAATCTGAGGCTGATGTCCAGTTTTATGGAATTTGTTTTTTAAGCCAGGCTTTTTGTATGCTAACAATAATAAAATAATGTACAGATTTAAGCCACTCTGGTTAAACCACGCCCAATTCCAGTTTAGACCCCACCTGCTCAGAGTACAGATAATTTAGATGGATGAACAACTACAGGATGTGGTGTACTCGCTCATCCCTAATTCTAGCACCATGGTTCTACCATCATCAAAAAACAATTCTACCATGATTGTACTTCAATGATACTTTAATTGTCAAGGCTCCAAAGAGCCAGTCCAGTGGTTTCTTTTGGAGATGAACCTCATCGGTTCTGTAACAAGTTCTAATTCGGTGTCTCAGACCACTTAAATGTGCTGATTCTTGTCATGTTTAACTGGAACACACCTTCAGCTGAAGGTCAACATGGTCAGTTTGTGAACTTTATTTTTGATTTAATGCAGAACTAGATACATAAACATACACCACATAGATACAATGTCATTAGCCAAAGTCTTCTCAAGAGTAGAACATGTCCCAGTTCCAGAACAATGTTTACTATTAACTAAAACCACAGAACCGTAATTCCTACAGTGTGAAGAGCTGATTATCCAGGGCTCTAGAGTGCGACCAATTTTTTCAGCCTGCAAGCTACTTATCTAATGACTAAGTCAAAATGATCTACCTAATATAAAAATGCAAGACATATTTATTTATAAATATACTGACAATTTATGTGTACAATGTATGCTGATGTACCTTGAATAACTACACGAACCCATATTACACAATGCAACTGTGTACTGATGACTTGCACTGAATGGAATCAGTCAGGGATGCATAGGCTGGACAGTAGTTGCTGATAAACAGCCTCAAGCAAACCTCCAAATGATCATCAGTCATAGTGGAACCATACTTGGACTTAATGATCTTCATGTGTGAAAAGGCTGACTCACATAAATAAGTGGAGCTAGCTAGCGTTTTGCAGCACTTAAGCAGAAATTCTGAATTATTTTGACAACAGTTAAACTTGGAGGCATGTAAATGGTGGTTTATCACAGACTAGTTGACACATACAGAGACTCTAATGTTAATGTTTTAATATAAAACCTCTGATATTAAAATACGTCTAGCTGTTGTGACACAGACACAACAAACGCTCAACATGATAACTTACAGTGGCAGGTGAACACGTACTGTTCAGACAGGCGTTGTGTGGTGGAGTAATAGCGGGGACGGCCAATCGCACGTTAGCAAGAAATAGCACAGCCAATCAATGAGCTTGTGGGCGGTCTAAAGTGAACTATGATAGAGATCGTGTGGCTCAACTTGGCCCAATGCTCAACTCATCTCCCTGTATTCAATCAAGTGACAAATTTTATAGCAAGGACGGATGATAGGCTGACGTCTATTTTTCAATGCCATGCGATCTACCCACACTACCTTTGCGATCGACCGGTAGATCGTGATCGACATATTGTGCACCCCTGGTTTAAGCCATATTTTAAGATCTGACCAATAGGGATGTCCTGCTGCTCTTTTCTCATTGGACAGGTTCGATTTTGGGCTTGCTTTACCTGGCTAAACTGAGAAAGTTTGCTTTGTGGAATACCCCCTGGTTTGTACCGTTGAAAGCATTGTTTGTTTGCTTTGCTGATGATACTCAGCTCTATCTGTCATTCCCGCCTGATGATGACTCTTCCATCACGGTGCGGATATCTCACTGCCTCTCAGATATATCCTCATGGATGAAGAATCACCACCTACAACTTAACCTCTCTAAGACTGAACTACTGGTCTTCTCCGCAAAACAGTCGGTTCAACACAACCTCACCTTGACGATCGACTCTCTCTCACTCTCTCAGTCAAAGGTTGTTAGGAACCTCGGAGTTATGTTTGATGACCAGCTTTCATTCACACATCATGTGGCCTCTGTTGCACGGTCCTGCCGCTTTGTGCTCTATAATATCAGACAAATCGGACCGTTCCTAACGCAACATGCCACTCAACTCTTGGTACAAGCTGTGGTTATCTCACGCCTCGATTACTGCAACGCTGTGCTAACAGGCCTCCCAGCCTGCACTATTAAACCACTACAGATGGTCCAGAATGCAGCAGCACGTCTGGTTTTTAACCATCCAAAACGGGCACGTCACCCCACTGCTCATTGAGCTACACTGGCTTCCGATTGCTGCCCGGATCAAACACAAAGCCTGCACGATCGCCTATAAGGTGATGACAGAGCAGGCTCCCTCTTATCTACACTCGCTCTTAAAAGCTTACGTCCCTGCCCGGTCGCTGCGCTCCTCCACTGAACGTCGCCCTGCTTTGCCTAACATTCACACAAAGCAATCCAGACTGTTCTCCTCAGTAGTTCCCAGATGGTGGAACAAGCTGCCTACCACCACTAGAGCAGAGGTGTTCCTCACTGGGTTCAAGAAACTCCTAAAATCCGATCTCTTCAAAGAGCACCTGCTCTAGTGATCCCAAATACTCCCCATGAGTAGTGATATGCACTCAGCATTCGATATCCAAGTATACTAGTACTAGTAAATACTAGTACAACTCTAGTATTTTTCGCATCTGTACTTTCCCACTATTGTAAGTCGCTTTGGATAAAAGCGTCCGCTAAATGTAATGTAATGTAATGTTTGTGCTGCTTCCGTTTTAAAGATATATTAAAATGCATTTTATTACCTGTGACGTCACTCAACCCCCCATATGTCACCAAATCGCACCAAATCGGTCTCATTCCATTGTGCTACGTTTGTGCTGGTTTGTACCGTTTAATTTGCTAGTTATAAAGCTCTAAAAGTTGGGTGAGTGATGTCACTCAGCCCCCCATATGTTGCCAAATCGCACCAAAATGGTCTCATTCGTTTGTGCTACGTTTGTGTTGGTTTGTGCTGCAGAAGTCATCGTTTGTGCTGCTTCTGTATTAGAGATACACACCCTGATTCTCTTAATGGACACAAAGCACTGTTGTATGTGATTTTGGGTAACAGCATCTCTCAAATGCTGAAAATAATGTAAATTTTAAAATAAATGAAATATGGTGGATTATATATGATTATAAATGTTTGTGTTTTGTTTTTCTGCTTTCCTAAATTGTTGTGCTATTTTAATTGCCACAGGTTTACAGCGCTATACTTTTTTCATTATAATAGCATAAATATTTATTTTAACTGCACAAACCAGCACAAGTGTAGCAGAAATGAATGAGATCATTTTGGTGTAATTTGACACTTTATGGGGGGCTGCTTGATGTAACATATCAAATGTGTTTTTTTTTTTTTTTTTTTTTTTTTTTTTTTTTTTTTTAACACAAACAATGATTTCTGCAGGACAAACACAGCACAAACGAATGAGATTGTTTTAGTTCGATTTGGTGACATATGGGGGACTGAGTGACGTCACAGGTAATAAAATGCATTTTAATGTCTTTAAAACGGAAGCAGCACAAACGATGCTTTCAATATCGGTCATGGGTCAGATATTCCTGTACGTGTGTACGTTTGAAAATGCGTGCGCTGCAGTCTGAGCGAGGTGAGTAGCCTAAGCCCGTCAAATAAACAGAGTGAATGTAGCCGCGGATGATGAGAGAAGATTAAAAGAACGATTGACAACGTTTTCGTTATGAATTTAAGGCCTGATCCGTCCGAAAATCATAACCAATGCTCTGACACAGAGCCATCGGCCTCCCAGGTTATGTCGAGCCGTGGTCCGGAGACAACATCAGATAATGAGCCACATACGATCGACTCTGAGCCAGAACCCACTGAAAATAAAAGGGGGAAAGTATACATTTCAAAGACTGTGGCTTGACCAGTTTCCCTGGCTAAGATACAGTAAAGCTGATAATATAATGCACTGCATTTTTTAAATTTCATTTATGTTGAGATGTTTTAAGTTCAAATTTCAACTCAGTGAAGCACTTTAAGCACCAACACTTTTTCAGTAAGCTACCTTTCTTGTACAATTGTGCTTCAAATAAAGAAATTTATGTTGATCAGATTGTTAATCATTTATAAGCCAATATTGTCTATATGGACAGCAATAAAAAAAATGAACCTGTAAAACTGGCTCAATTGTGAATGCACTGTAAATGATATCCATGTCCCTTAAATGGCTTAAATCAGCTTTTAATAAAAAATTGCTTTTTAAAATTTAACTCCAACCTTTTTTTTGCTTTTTTTTTTTTGCTTTATTCCAAGTCAAGCCAATACACTTACAAGAACAGTATATATACAATACATATACACATACATGCATATACAATTACAGATACAAATACACATACACTTACCTACATACGTTCAACTTGGAAAGGAGTGGGATGAAGCCAAGCTTATTTATTCCCACCCCCCTTCTATCCTAATCAGACAACCATCCGATTTCCACCATCCACAACCCCCAACACTCCAACAATACACACTGAACATCCCTAGATACACCATTCAATAGTCCAATATGATTTACACTCATATCATCACACCACCAGTTCCATTCACAGTTACACCAATCATATTCAAGATATCCTCACCACAGCCCTTGAGACTGTAAGTAAGTAAAATTTATTTATATAGCACTTTTCACAGACACAGGCCACAAAGTGCTTTACAAAGGAGACATACAAAGCATTTAAAAAATCAAGTAAAAAAAAAAAAGAGAGAAAATACAATAAAAAACAAACACACATGAAGTAAAACAACACAAGAACAGTGCACACTGTAAAAGTCTTTGCTACTTTGCACAATTATCCAAATGCCTGCTTAAAAAGGAAAGTCTTTAGTTGCTTTTTGAATGAGACAACCGAATCAGCTGATCTTAACAAAGGAGGCAGTGTGTTCCACAGTTTTGGGGCGACAACCGCAAAAGCTCAATCTCCACGTGTCCTTAAGCGTGAACATGGAACAGTTAGCAAGTTTAACTTGCTAGATCTGAGAGAGCGAACTGAACTATAAGGGTGAAGCAACTCAACCACATACATAGGAGCCTGCCAGTGCAATGCTCTGTAAGTAAGTGTAAGAATTTTAAACTGGATCCTCTTTTCAACAGGAAGCCAGTGTAATGATATTAATACAGGGGTTATATGAGACCGCCTGTTACACTTTGTTAATAACCTCGCAGCAGCATTCTGAATCATCTGCAAATGATCAAGTGCAGACATACTGAGTGATGAGAACAGAACATTGCAATAGTCAATACGAGATTAAATAAACACATGTATGAGCATCTCTAGCTCCGCCTTAGAGACCACAGACCTCAACTTACTAATATTCCTTAAATGGAAAAAGCAAGATCTTGACAGCTTTTTAACGTGAGTGTCAAACATCAAAGATTGATCAAATGTAATACCAAGATTTTGCAGGCTAGAGTGGACAGCAGAGGAAAGAAGTCCAAGATTTTGTTTAATTAAAGGTCTAACCTTATCAGGGGCAACAATCAAAACTTCAGTTTTATCAGCATTCAGCTGTAAAAAGTTATTAGATGTCCATTCACTGATAGCTTGAAGACAGTCAATAAGCCTACATAAACTACTCAACTCACTAGATTTAAAAGAAAAATAAAGCTGGATATCATCTGCAAACAAATGATAAGCAATATGAAAACTGTTAATGATCTGCCCCAAAGGCAACATATACAAAGAGAACAGCAATGGCCCCAAAACAGATCCCTGTGGGACCCCACAGGTTAATGGAGTAGACTTTGATACACAATCTGCAATCATCACTGAGAAGCTTCTCTCAGTGAGATAAGATATAAACCACTTTAGTGCTGTGCCAGATATGCCCCCCCAGTCGCGTAAGGTGATGCTTTGGTATTTCTGGTGGTTGCTATGGCCCCTAAGGCGGTTGCTATGGCCCCCAAGGCGGTTGCTATGCCACCCAATGCCGTTGCTATGCCACCCAAGGCCGTTGTTATGCCACCCAAGGCCATTGCTATGCCACCCAAGGCCGTTGCTATGGCTCCCAAGGCCGTTGCTATGGCTCCCAAGGCCGTTGCTATGGTTCGCAAAGCGGTTGCTATGACACCCAATGCC
>BRDA01074331.1:17508-29883 GCA_036984385.1 Crenuchus spilurus | reverse complement strand
CATGTCTATGTTTGTTCCATTTTATATACATTTAAAGGTTGTACCACGAAATGTCATCGCATAGACTGAAATTTATAACATCGAATGACTGATGTAACCTTTAGTCACCTGTTTTATACGTCTATACTGTTTAAAATGTATTATCAAATTAAAACGTTGTATTTGTATTTTTTTATATTCACTGTCATCTTGTCCTGGTTGTCCACTGATTTCCAATGTAGTCAGTAAGCTACAATATTTAAAGTCAGATACGCTACTGTAAAGCACCATGTTGGAAATTTACATATATTTTACCTTGTTTGTATCTGTACAGTACTTTTTTCCTGGCAGTGTAGGAGATTGGATGTAGCATTTGTATACACAAGTTTACACCAAAATCCAGACGCTTCAGAGATAAACACCACAATCCATCATTCTCAGACCTGTGACAGTCTCTTTTATTCATCTCTCTTTGAGGCTGATCTCTTCTAGACTCCATAATCCACATAATTGACTGAAAGCTTAAAGAGATGAACACTGTTCACCTAGAGTCCATTTAGCAACTTGATAAATATTAACACACAGACTAATGTGTAAACAGTACCAACACTCAGCAGCTCAGCCAAGGAATGCTGCTGTTATGCCAAGCTGAAACTCATGCCCTGTGTCTAAGCGATCATTATTAAAGATCATGGCCAAGTTGAGCCATCAACTTCATGTTAAACGTTATTTTTAGGTTGTCGGCATTCAAGTTGTTCAGCATCCATTAACTTTTGGCAGTATCCTCCATATGCTCAGAAAAGCACATTGAAATTCTTTCAAAGGTGCAAACACTTCATCTTTTTATTAAAAGTTGATGCAAAATAGGTTCACCACTGAGATTCTTACAGATCATATCATCTAGACTGCATTTTTTCCCATTTCCTCCATTTTTACCTACTTTTACCAGTCTTTGATCAGAATCTCAGATAGCATTGAATAAACGGCCCAAATATAACACACATCTGCCATTCTCTTATGGCCCACATTTGGCCTTGATGTTAACTGAGGTTGAGTCTGGCTGCCTCAACTCAGCCACAGGTCAACCTTATATGGGCCAGATGTCAAGTGTTTTAACCCAATTCAGGTCTGGCTCATGACATTTGGTCCACAAAAGTCTTGCCAGTGCCATAACTGAGCCGAAAGTGCCAAAGGTGGCCTCTGCTATCTGGGATGCTTCAGACTCTCATTCTTTTCCCAAACCTCAGAAACAGTGAAGGCCACTCAGATCTTGCTTTTGTTTTAAACTGACTACCCCGTGTGGAGGCCGTTCTATAGCCTGGACTTCTCTCAGTGTGAGTGTTTGTTTTATAGACACTGAGAGGGAGCATAAAATAATATCAGTGTGAATTCTTTCACTCACTCATCACTGAAACATTGTAGAAAGATCAAGAAACTCTGCAGAAGATCTGTCTGCATATGTTCAAAGGATGGACCCTCATTCATTGAATTAATCTTGACCACATCTACATGCCTTGATTTGCTACCATGTGATTGGCTGAGCAGATATTTACTAAGCAGGTGTAGTAAAGTGTCCAGTGAATGTATATCACTATAGTTGCATATTAATAAACAATGAAAGCAATCTCCTAAAAATGTATCGCTCCCATGTTTTTTTTAACTGTAGTGAAGACAAAACAGCCTCGTCAGGGGCTTTGGCTGCTCCCAGTCTGAAGAATGTGCCGAGGGGCAGCCTGTCGACAGTTGTGCAGCGTCCCCCCACCCTGCCCCACGCCCCGACACGTCCTGCATGCTCTACATTATCAGCAATCTGCAGCACATCCACTGAAATCAACCTAAAAAACATCCCAAAGCAGGGAGCTGCGGAGCTCCAGAAAGGTAAAGGGTCTCTATCTTAGACAACTGAACATTTACAGGTGTCTAGCTGATGTTATCCTCGTCCATAACTTAAAAAAGTACAGTCGTCCAAACCAGGGGTGGTTATAAAATTTGGATGTGTCACAGAATTGCTTTGCACTCCTCCGATTGGTAGAGATGGCACAATCACATTGTGTTAAGTTCAACGCCTTCTTCAAGAAGAGATGGTGACTTAGATTTGCTCTACCAAATGGTTGAGTAGGATGTTAAAGGGTTAAAGGCACAGTAACAGCTTGTTTAATTATAATGAATTCTTGGAAAATGTTCACATAAAGTGGAATTACAGCTGCACAAAACCAGACACATTGTTATAAGCAAAAAATAAAATACAAGAAACATGAAAATATGAGCCTTTCAAAGTGCATTCCAGAGAAAATGGTTATGAAACTGGTTGGCCTTGAGTTCTGGCCTTCAGAGAGAGGCGTTCAGACTTTCACAGCAAAAAAAACCAAAAAAACCCTGTAATCTGTATAAACCTAAAAATCCTGTGGAAGCTCACATCTAAATCTGTATCTCAGCAGCATTGTTGGTGAGATAGATAACAGTGTGCCACAGTAAGCTATAGTTAGCATCCTGAGTTTCATGGCTGCATCTTATGGAGGCCACAAGTTTTTTGGTCTAAACAAGATTGAGGCCTAGTGAAACCGCCTTCTGTCAGGCAGATTTCGGCTAAGCGCTTGGTATTTTTACCACATGGGATCCTTTTTTAATGCCATCAGTAGGGTAAAACATGCTGAGAGCTAGCGAAACCTCACTGTTGACATTAATTAGCGGATGGTAGGAGGCCTACCATTACAGAACCACGGTGCCCAACCACTTTCCCCCATGAAGGGCCACGTGCAGGTGCAGCATCCGTATTTAGGTGCCATTCTTCAGGTTATCACTTTACTTTTTCACAGTTCACAGCCTACCATTTGGTCGGAGGGATCCGCTGAAGGTAATTATGTGTACTGCTGAAAGCCACAAGCAGTAGTTTAATGGGCAAAGGCGTATTTAGATAAGCAAGGCATACGGCGCCAGAGGATACCAACAGAAATGGTCACAAAGAAGCAGAAATACTGTATGTCTCATGCAATGCAAAAAGCATTCAGGTTTTTTTTACCAGTAAATGTTTTTGACGAATGTGCTTGCACGCAGAGGAACCTCTACATTTAACCCATCCTCAGCCATGTGACAGGCTTTGCTGCATGTATAAGTAAGTGAGTACACAAGTCAGTTGTATAAGTGTGTATTGTAAAACCATTTACACAAGGGCATGATAATAAGGTACAAAGTACCTATGAATCATGGTGGAGGTAGTACCTCAGAAACTACTAACTTTGTGGGATGTTCTAGAGCTGCCGTTTTGATGGTATACTGAGAATGGACTTCTTGTACATAGAACCTCTCAACAGCAGAACAGTGATGCCCCAGGGGCTCTTGATGCCAGAGGGGGGAACAAGGACGAGTGGTACAGAGCAGTCATACCCCACAGCGGACTAGTTAATCTCTATAATGAACACAAGAGCAATGAAGAAAGTGTCAGGGATCACTATTGAGCAAACACTCCAAGCCAAAGGTGGTCATAATATTCTAATATGCCTGCAGATCTCAATAAAGTCTCACACTGTTCTCTGATTTGCTCAGATAATAACACTCATGTTTACTAAAGATGGGAATCCAGAACTAAGACTCGAAGACTCGTTAAGTCTCGTGAGCCATCTCCGAGCAACATTTGAGCAATAGTTTTGTTTTAGGTTATGTGAAGTGAGTGATAGACAGCAGTCCACCATCATCATAGCAGCCAGAAATGAAAAGCAAGATTATACTGACACGTCAACTCCCTGGAAAATTCTCGGCATTTTGTATTATATCCTGTCCACAATTCCCAAATGGGTCGGCGCGTGAAATCCACCAACCACCATCAACTATTTATTTTCAATAACCTAATCAAGGCATAGAGACAGGTTCTGTTTCCTTCTTACTTCTTTCCCAGCTAGTTTGACTTTGTGGTGTTATTTCACTTCCTCACGTCTCCAAAGTCTCACGTCACCTCCCAAAATGAGCTTTTCATTAACGGCATCAAATGCCTGTGTATGTACCAAAACTGGCCCACAGGCACAACCTGAAATCCCATTTCTGCCCAAGAGTTCACAGGTAAAATCATGAAAAAGGAAAATAAATAGTAAGGACATTGGGACACATTAGGAACTGATATCAGGTTCAGTTAGATTTTATACAGCCCTGAGGTGAGGAAGGCAATACTGCCCGAGTTAAACTCGTTATAACTGCACCTACCAGCCATGAGAATAACAACAAACACAGATTAAACTTCTCAAAGTCTCAGTTATACAGAAACATTCAGTACCGATGGTATGAGTTGTCCATCTGGAAGCAGTAAGACCAGTTCTGTTTACTGTTACTCTTCTGGTACTGATGTTATTATTGAGTCCATTAAAGGCCCACATTATATAGAGCATCTGTACCATCATCTATCCATCCATCTGCCAATTCATCTATCCATAAAATTACATTTACATTTACAGCATTTAGCAGACGCTCTTATCCAGAGCGACGTACAACGGTGCTTTGTTCCCATAAGAGAATTTATCTCTGCTAATAAAGACAGGTTAGGGTCCAAGCATCTCTTCGGTTCAGACATTATTAGAACAGTCATTACTAATACTTTAGAAGGTAGGAAGGATACACAGTTATCTACAATATGAGCATAACAACGCATTACAACAAGAGACTTAAAGTAGTGCTGACTTAAGTGCTCCATAAAGAGATGGTCTTCAGTCTGCGTTTGAAGACAGTGAGGGACTCTGCTGTCCGAATAGCCAGAGGGAGTTCATTCCACCACTTTGGTGCAAGGACAGAGAAGAGTCTTGATTTTAGTTTCCCCCGTGTCTTGAAGGATGGTGGGTCAAGCCGAGCTGTACTGGAAGCTCTAAGGGATCGAGGTGTGACTCGAGACTTGACCATTTCATTCAGATAGAGAGGGGCTGGTCCATTTCTTGCTTTGTAGGCGAGCATCAGGGTCTTGAATCTGATGCGGGCAGTTACAGGAAGCCAGTGAAGTGAACGCAGCAAAGGAGTGACGTCAGAGAACTTGGGTTGATTGAAGACCAGATCCATCCATCCATCCATCTGCCTATTTATCTATCCATCCATCTGCCTATTCATCCATCCATCTACCTATCCATCCTTTCAGCTATTAGTCCATCTACCGTTCCATCCATTCAGCCATCCATCCAACTATCCATCCATCTGCCTATTCATCCATCCATCCATCTATCAGCCTATTCATCCATGCATTCATCTATCTGCCTATTCATTCATCCATCCTTTCATCCATCCATCAGCCTATTCATCCATCCACCCAACCATTCATCCATACATCCATACATCTACCTATCCACCAACCCATCTACCCACCCACTCTTCCACCCATCCATCCATCCATCCATCCATCTAGCAGCCTATTCATTCATCCATCCATCTATCTGGCTATTCATTCATCCATCAGCCTATTCATCCATCCATCCACCTAGCCATTCATCCATCCATCCATACATCTACCTATCCACCAACCCATCTACCCACCCACTCTTCCACCCATCCATCCATCCATCCATCTAGCAGCCTATTCATTCATCCATCCATCTATCTGCCTATTCATCCATGCATTCATCTATCTATCTGCCTATTCATTCATCCATCAGCCTATTCATCCATCCATCCACCCAGCCATTCATCCATCCATCCATACATCTACTTATCCACCAACCCATCTACCCACCCACTCTTCCACCCACCCACCCATCCATCCATCCATCCATCCATCCATCTATCAGCCTATTCATTCATCCATCCATCCATCTACCAATCCATGTATATGTATGTATACAGAGACATCTGGTTCCCATCACCACAATTATAAAGGAATCATAACTTTTTGCAGCATCTCACTGGGAATGATTTTGTGTACATCTCAATGACTGAAGGGTGTTGTGTCTCGAGTGAAATGAAAACACAGAGACAGACTTTCCTGGAGGTAATGAGTGTGTTTGTCTCTCCTGGGGGTGAGTGATGAGACTTGGAAATGTTTGACAGTGTGAAGCACAATCATCCATTTTCCACTGACACGTTGATATTTTCTGACAAATTTGACTTGGGTGAGACTGGTCAGAGTAACTGGTCTCAAGGATTTCAGATACCAGCATTAGTAAGATCTCACCTACCTCAGCTGTAGTCTAGGCCTTGACACGTGATTACATCCACTTAGCACCACTGATGCTCAGGTTATGAAAGAAGGCATCAGAGATGAAATATTTCTATCATCTGTAGATGGACATTTGCAATTTTGACCCCCCTTTTAGTACATGTACCCCTATAAAACAGATACTTTGTGTGCAGAGTAATTACTGGTTGTGGAGCTTTTAAGGGCTCAGAGTGACATGAGAAATGGTAGTGAGGACATACTGTACACTTAAATATAAAGGAATGTGTCTCCCTGGGCTACAGAGACATGGAGCCCAGTGATGGATGGACCTTCTTTACTTTTAACACAGCACAAAGCTGTTAAACATCAAGCCTTCACATGACTGCATGCAAATACATGTAAGTCTGTGTATTTACAGCCAAAAGCACCAAAAACCTGTGAGCCACTTCAGGACCTCTTCATACACTGCTCAAATATATGGCCTGTCATGATGTTAGGCTGGTCAACTGTTGCATTGTTTGACAGTTATTAGGCTGGACATCTGATGTTAGGTTGGACAACTGTTGCTAGATTGGACAACTATTGTTAGGTTGGATAACTGTTGTTAGGTTGGACATCTGTTGTTAGGTTGGCTATTTTTGTTAGATTGGACAACTGTAGAAAGGTTTGACATTGTTGTTAGGTTGGATAACTGTCAGGATGGACATCTAGGTTGGACAGTTATTGTTAGATTGGATAACGCTTCATTGGACATCTGTTGCTAGGTTGGACATTATTTTTAGGTTGGACAACTATTAGGTTTGTAATCTGTTGTTAGGCTGGACAGCTATTATTAAGTTGAATAACTTGCTAGATTGGACATCTGTTGCTAGGTTGGACAACTGTTGTTAGGTTGGATAATTATTGTTAGATTGGACAGTTGTAACAAGGTTGGACATCTGTTGCTAGACAACTGTTGTTAGGTTGGACATCTGTTGCAAGACAGTTGTTATTAGGTTGGACATCTGTTGCTTTTTGGATATCTGTTGTTAGGTTGCATAATTTTTGTTAGATAGGACAAGTGTAGAAAGGTTGGACATCTGTTGTTAGGTTGGATAACTGTTGCCAGGATGGACATCTATTTTTAGGTTAGACAGCTATTGTTAGATTAGATAACTTGCTTGATTGGACATCTGTTGCTTAGTTGGACAACTGTTGTTAGGTTGGACATCCGTTGCTAGGTTGGACATCTGTTGTTAGGTTGGACATCTGTTGCTAGGTTGGACATCTGTTGTTAAGTTGGATAATTTTGTTAGATTGGACAACTGTAGAAAGGTTGGGCATCTGTTGTTAGGTTGGTTAACTGTTGCCAGGATGTACATCTATTTCTAGGTTGGACAGTTATTGTTAGATTGGATAACTTGCTTGATTGGACATCTGTTGCTAGGTTTGACATTATTTTTAGGTTGTACAACTATTGTTAGGTTTGTAATCTGTTGGACAGCTATTGTTATATTGGATAACCTGCTAGGTTGGACATCTGTTGCTAGACAGTTGTTGTTAGGTTGGTTAATTATTGTTAGATTGGACAACTGTAGCAAGGTTGGACATCTGTTGCTAGACAGTTGTTGTTAGGTTGGTTAATTATTGTTAGATTGGACAACTGTAGCAAGGTTGGACATCTGTTGTCAGGTTGGACAGCTATTGTTAGATTTGATAACTTGCTAGATTGGACATCTGTTGCTAGGTTGTACATCTGTTAAGTTGGATGATAGTTGCTATACTGAATGTTTTATTTTTCTAATTAACAGTATTATTAATTATTTTTCATATCTGTTGTTAGTTTGTGAAATTTGTAGTTTAGTTGGGAACTACTGTTTGGTTGGACAAGTTTTACAGTGTTACAGTTGACCTTTCATCTGGCTTTGGTAAGAGTTTTACATATTTGTGGATAAAACAAACAAGCTTTGCTTCCCTTTACCTGCCAGCTGGGCGAGTCAGAACCTGTGATCTGTGCATGAAACAAAGATGGACAATAAGGACCCCAATCACGCAGCCTCACCTAGACCGGGAAGCACTGGACTCTAATGCTGTCTGTCCGAACAGGTAAAATAGATATTCTTCCTCTTCTTCTTGTAATATATACACTTCCTCAGGTTTCCATATCTAGAACTGTTATAGACAACAGGTAGAATGATACCACAAAGTACTCTACTTTTATCTTCATGCTGAGGCCAAACATAAGCCTCAACATACAACACCACTGAGGTCACATGATTGTTATTTGTAAGATGTGGCCATGACTTTATTTTGAGGCCACAATATGATAAATTGATGCTGTTTTTAGTAAATAAAAACATATTTACAGTTTTCCTCTTTTTTCAGGTGTAGTTGATTTGTTTGGAATTCAAATTTACCTTCTTTGATATAGAACTGGAGCTGGATGCAGTGACAGTGAAACACTGGTGCAGGGATGATACAGTCTTACAGAAGTTTTAAAGTGTTGTAGAATACTAACCAGTGTACACTCTGGCGTTATCTGCTGGTCACACTTGTGTAACTGCATTCTAAACATCAACAACAGAAAACATCTAACTTTTGACAGAGATTCTCAACTCCTCAAGTGGTCAGTCTGACTTTTGCAGGGCCATCAACACTGATCCCTTTGGAACCTTCAGTCTGGGGTGGAGCAGCTTGTCTCTGAGACTTAGCACCTGTTCTAGATCAGAACATGTTTCCAAAGAGCCAGTAGGACCTCCAGACCAGTCAGATGGCCAGGATGTGAGTTGAGACTTGTCCTTGGGAACATGTTCTCAAAGTGATCAGAGTGCCCTTTTTATAGAGAGGAGCTAATCTCTGACCTTAGGACTGTCTTTCAAACCCAAAAAAGACTTTGTGGGAACTTTTTTCCTTTGCAGGAAGCTAGTTTCAGACCTTGTCTTGACTCTAGAAGAGTCTGGAAAGGAAGTGAAGTTCTTTTCTCCAGAGCAAAGTCTTTAGTCTTAAGGCCTGTATGTTTTTTTTTAATGTTGAGCTTCTGTTTTGAACCAAAGATCACCTAGTTACAGTGCTCATACCACCAAGCCCCCAAATCTACTGCTGAATGTGTTGCTTTTGAGTTTTGACTTTCAGAAGCAGAATCAGCTTCTATATGAACAGCCTCCTGAGTCCATATTTACCAAACCTTTCATAAAAGCAGGTCTGGGGTCATCTTACTAGATCCTCTCCAAAAATTAGACCAACCTTGATCATGTACCCGATCAACCAAAACATGTCTGGGTTCAAATTTTGCTTCTAGTTTTTATAGCAATCCATCACCGAAACTTCTATCAACAAGCAGATCAGTCTCACAGACTAGTCTAGGTGAAGACATTTAAACTTAACTTAGCTGACTATTGCATTCTAGTGTTTGTTAGCAATGTTAACCAAGCATGCAGTGTATTTACAACCAGTTTAGTTGTCTATTGCATTTTAGTGTTTGTTAGCCTAGCATGCAGTGCATTTACAGCTAGTTTAAGTGACTATTGCATTTGTGTTTGTTAGCAATGTTAGCCAAGCATGCAGTGCATTTACAGCCAGTTTAGGTGACTATAGCATTTAAGTGTTTGTTAACTATGTTAGCCTAGGATGCCGTGCATTTACAGCAAGTTTAGGTGACTATTGCATTTTAGTGTTTGTTAGCAATGTTAGCCTAGCATGCAGTGCATTTACAACCAGTTTAGGTGACTATTGCATTTTAGTGTTTGTTAGCAATGTTGGCCTAGCATGCAGTGCATTTACAGCCAGTTTAGGTGACTATTGCATTTTAGTGTTTGTTAGCAATGTAGGCCTAGGATGCAGTGCATTTACAGCCAGTTTAGGTGACTATTGCTTTCTGTTTCTAAGGAAGTTCAAATGGCTTGGCTGCTTGACTACAACTAATGTTTTGAAGTAGAAATATGATTTTTGGGTGAACTAATCATTTAACTGCAATTAGCGTAATAACAAAGACAAACCTTCTCCCACTGTTCAAGCATCTGTTTAGAAAGTTTGGTCTGGCATTTGTTAGGACACTCATTTCATTCAGTATCCTCACATTTCTAATATCTGAACAAATGTCCTGATTCAAAGTCACAAAAGACATGAAAACGTGTCGGTTGGTAAAATAACCGCATTTTGTTTAATACTTGAATCTAGAACTGTAACAGTATGCTGAGAAACAAACAAGCTTACCAAAACGTCTCACATTAAAAATACCACCTAACAAGAGTCAGGATGGTAATGCAAGCAGACAATCAACCAAGGAACATGTGCTGTGCAGTGCATAACATACATACAATTTTAGGGGGGAAAAAGTAGTTTTCAGAGGAGATAAAAGTCAAAAAGTAAAAAATTGTTCAGTCAGCTGATGTAAAAAATATATTGGCAGAGGGGTATTTGGGAAAAAAAAGCTGTAAATAAAAAAAACAAAAATATAAATAAACATATTCCACATGGATGTCAGATAAAGAAGGAAGCCGTTTTTGTAAAAGTTCACAAACATAGATGCAACGAGGACGTGCCACGAGCCATAAAAAGCATATATTAATGCATAATCTGCAGGAGTCTGCAAAGATTATGAGGGAGTAAGATACACCAACACTAACACTGAGAGTTCTTGTGCATATTTTGCAAAACAAATATAAAAATTGTACATGAACCATATACACAGAATAATACAAAACAGAGATTATTGCTGTATAATAAGAATGTACATGTCTTGAGTAGATAAAATCGCAGGACTCCAAAGTGGTCCCCAGTGCACGTCCTTTGAGAATGCCCTATCGATTGCTGTACTTGGCTGACCAATCCGTGCGCCCGTGAACGGGCTGGACCGGAGGCCGAGGCCGCAGGCCCGGTGTGCTCTTGGTGGGAGAAGCCAAGTAAGATGACATGCCCACCTGACTGTTTGACCTGCTCGATTTCCACGTTGCATAATCTAGGAAAGAGAAAAACAACAGCTTAACATCAGCCAAGACACCTGCTCCTTCAATGTCTCTTAAAAAATCAAGAGTATTAATAATCCTGCTTTTATTGGAGACTCTACTGTCCAGGGAAGACTTTCTACTAGATTTTGGAGCACTGCTGTGAGGATTTGAGAGTATTCAGCCATAAGAATGCTTAAAAGTAATGGATGGAGCAGAGAACACAGTTCTATATATCTATATAGGACACCTACCATTAGGCACGGTGCCATGTTTTGTCCTATTCTACTGGCAGCACTTCTCTACAGGGACAAGCTTTGTGTTTGCTGAATGCATTCATTAGAAGGGGTGTGCACAAACATTTGCACATATTAATGTGAATAATGTGGACATAAGCCAACGATTTAATGATGGTACACTTACTTGACAGTGTTGAATCTATTGGTGCAAGATGCACTCTTTGGCCAGCTGAACCAGTGTCTTTCTTATAAACCGAGGGGACATATCCACCTGGGCGTGAGCCTGTAACAATGATAATTTACAACATTAAGCCATTTTTAGGTTTACACAGAATTTCAAGCCTTATCAGGAAAGTTAGGGATGCACCAATACGGTAACGTGAGCTGATCCTGATATCCTGTTTGTTGAAGTCAATACTGATGGTGATACATAAACATTTATATAAAACAGAATGTGAGACTAAATCATTAGGGTTCAGCATTACAGAGAAATATAATATTTATTGCTGTTGGCTTAAAAATGCATTAAAATAAATTAAAAAAAAAACAAATAACATCAAAACCTTGTATGTGCGCTCAGTCCATTTTAGCTCCATTTAGCATACAGGTACACTTTGTACAGACTGTAGCGCATTTGTCTCTCTGTATACTTTGTTCTTCAATGCTCAGGACCCACACAGTACTAGTGGATCATTCTCAGTCACCCTGATGTGGTGGTGGTGTGTTAGTGTGTGGTGACAGGACACAGCAAAGCTGCTGGAGATATTAAAACACCTTGTAGATGTATAGGCAGAGACAGCAGCTCAGCACAGAGAATACAGAGATATACAGTGGGGGAAAAAGTATTTGGTCAGCCACTGATTGTGCAACTTCTCCTACTTAGAAAGATGAGAGAGGTCTGTAATTTTCATCATAGGTACACTTCAACTATGAGAGACAAATGAGAGAAAAAAAAAATTCAGGAAATCACATTGTAGGATTTTTAAAGAATTTATTTGTAAATTATGGTGGAAAATAAGTATTTGGTCAATAAACAACCAGCAAGAATTCTGTCTTTTACAGACCTGTTAGTTCTTTAAGAAGCCCTCCTATTCTGCACTAATTACTTGTATTA
>BRDA01074331.1:0-17498 GCA_036984385.1 Crenuchus spilurus | reverse complement strand
ACTGGTTTATGAAAAAGGGGGTGACATATAGAGACATAAGAGACACGACTCGACGACAGAGACGGATATGTAGATGTTCCACAAAATTACATTTGTCTCTCTGTATACTTTGTTCTTCAATGCTCAGGACCCACACAGTACTAGTGGATCATTCTCAGTCACCCTGATGTGGTGGTGGTGTGTTAGTGTGTGGTGACAGGACACAGCAAAGCTGCTGGAGATATTAAAACACCTTGTAGATGTATAGGCAGAGACAGCAGCTCAGCACAGAGAATACAGAGATATACAGTGGGGGAAAAAGTATTTGGTCAACCACTGATTGTGCAACTTCTCCTACTTAGAAAGATGAGAGAGGTCTGTAATTTTCATCATAGGTACACTTCAACTATGAGAGACAAATGAGAGAGAAAAAATCCAGGAAATCACATTGTAGGATTTTTAAAGAATTTATTTGTAAATTATGGTGGAAAATAAGTGTTTGGTCAATAAACAACCAGCAAGAATTCTGTCTTTTACAGACCTGTTAGTTCTTTAAGAAGCCCTCCTATTCTGCACTAATTACTTGTATTAATTGCACCTGTTTGAACTTATGTCTATAAAAGGCAACTGTCCACACTCTCAATCAATCACACTCCAAAGAGCTTTCTAAGGACAACAGGGACAAAATTTTAGACCTGCACAAGGCTGGGATGGGCTACAGGACAACAGGCAAGCAGCTTGGTGAGCAGGCAACAACTGTTGGCACAATTATTAGAAACTGGAAGAAACACAAGATGACTGTCTGGAGCTCCATGCAAGATCTCACTTCATGGGGTAAGGATGATTCTGAAAAAGGTCAGGAGTCAGCCCCGAACTATACAGCAGGACATGATCAATGACCTGAAGAGAGCTGGGACCACAGTCTCAAAGAGAACCATTAGTAACACACTATGCCATCATGGTTCAAAATCATGCAGGGCATTCAAGGTCCCCCTGCTCATGCCAGCACATGTCCAGGCCCATTTCAAGTTTGCCAGTGACCAGAGGAGGCATGGGAGAAGGTCATGTGGTCAGATGAGACCAAAATAGAGCTTTTTGGTACTCAAGTCCACTCACCATGTTTGGAGGAAAAAGAATACTGAGTTGCATCCCAAGAACACCATACCCATGGGGGTGGAAACATCATGCTTTGGGGCTGTTTTTCTGCAAAGAGGACAGCACAACTGATCCGTGTTAAGGTAAGAATAAATGGGGCCATGTATTGTGAGATTGTAAGCCAAAACCTCCTTCCACCTATAAGAGCATTGACCATGAAACGTGGCTGGGCCTTCCAGCATGAAAATTATCCCAAATACACTGCTCGGGCAGTGAAGGAGTGGCTCTGTAAAGGTCCTGGAGTGGCCTAGACAATTTGTGGAGGAAGCTGAAAGTTTGTGTTGCCCAGCAACAGCCCCAAAACATCACTGCTGTAGAGGAGATTTGCATGGAGGAAGCCAAAATACCAGCTACAGTGTGTGCAAACCTGGTGAAGAGTTACAGGAAACATTTAACCTCTGTCATTGCCATGTTACAAAGTTTTGAGTTGAACTTTTGTTATTGACCAAATACTTATTTTCCACCATAATTTACAAATAAATTTTTTAAAAATCCTACAATGTGATTTCCTGGATTTTTTTCTCATTTGTCTCTCATAGTGTACCTATGATGAAAATTACAGACCTCTCTCATCTTTCTAAGTAGGAGAACTTGCACAATCAGTGGCTGATCAAATACTTTTTCCCCCACTGTAGATATAAAATATACAGAGAAACAGATGCACTACAGTCTGCACAGAGTGTATATTTTAATGTCAACAAATGCTCTCAATTAATCTCACTGCATGACTAATTAGTACTTGAACTAAGTGAGCAGAATGTAAACACAGTTCATCTTACCATGGCTGCCTCTGGTAGGAAGTGTCCCTCCGACAGGAACGCTGCTGCTTCCCCACAGGTTCCCACTTAAGTCCTTCGTCACGTTCACTGCTACATTCTTCTTAGTGCTTAACCCTGAACAGACAAGAACACGTGGATTACAGTCTGTTCAGCTCAAACTTCATAACACTTAAACTACACACAATTCATCTTTTGCTGCCTTTTCATCAGTCAAATGAGGATTTGTCTCCCTCTCCTGTTCAGACGATGTATTATAATGAGTTTAAGTACAGTGAGGTGCATGGGACAACCATTACTACTACCTAGAAAGAAGGAAAGACACAATTATACACAATATAAGAGCTTTACAGCATTACAATAAGAGTTATAAACTAGTGCTCACTTAAGTGCTCAACAAAGAGATGCTCTTCAGTCTGTGTTTGAAGACTGTGAGGGACTCTGCTGTTTGAACAGTCAGTGGGAGTTAGTTCCACCACCTGGGTGCCAGGACAGAGAAGAGTCTTGATGCCAGTCTTCTGAGTGTCTTGAAGGATGGGGGGGGGTCAAGTCAGCTGTACTAGAAGCCCGAAGGGTTTGAGATGCGACTCAAAACTTCACCATTGCCATTAGGTAGAGAGGGGCTGGTACATTTTTTGATTTGTAGGAGAGCATCAGAATTTTGAATCTGATGTGAGCAGCTACAGGAAGGCAGTGAAGTGAATGCAGCAGTGGAGTGATGTGAGAGAACTTGGGCTGATTGAAGACCAGCCAAGCAGCTGCATTCTGGATCAGCTGCAGGGGCCTGATGGCTTGCATAGGAAGACTAGCTTTAGACCAGATTTAAGCTATATACACATTTGAAAAGTAGATCCTTTAAAGTTTCTGGCGTAAGTTTCATTTGGTTTCTAGGATAAAATCTTTATCCTTAGTTACATAAGTGTTTTCGTTTTGCTCCCACGGCCAGCGACTTCAAAGGATTAAGCAGCTGTGTAGTCGGCAGAGATGAGAATGGCTGCAGAGTGGAAGTGCTGTACAGAAGCATCTAGTTACCTGGTAAATATCTTGATTGCTTCAAGTAATGCTGCTTGGCTGAGGCGGTCCTCGATGGCTCTTGAAAGGGCATCACTTTATTCATATTAGTTACTCCTTCGTTTCTAGAGGGACTAAAATCCAGAATGTTCCCCAACCTGCAAGACAGAAGAAGGATGTGACTGAAATGGTGGATGAAAGAGGAGCTGCACTGAATACTGCTGAACACACTCACCTGTTGTCTCCCTGCCAGCGTTTGTCGTTGTTGATGTAACTGGGCTTTTTCAGGGTCGTGGTCGTGGTGTCCACATCCTCGTAGTCATCCCAGTCTTCTCCCTTGACGCCCGTGACGTGACCCCATCTCCTACGGCCAACTTTGGGCTTCATCGTGTAACTGGAGAAATTTGTATTCTCGGGTTCTGGAGTTAACTGAGACACAACCGATGTATTACTAACTGTCCAATAGTTTGTGGACACACCTTCTAATGAATGCGACACATCAACCAATGATATATGGTTTGGACAATGTAATGTCTATTTATTTACTACCTACAGAGTGAACAGAAAGACATTTCTCTATCTTATATGGCTTGTATATTTATAATTGTATAATTATATAATTGCTTGTAAATGTATCATTTGTTAATACACAGATTACTTTGCACTGATGCAGTTGTGTTGCTCACCTGGCTCTGCAAACCTTTGTCATATATTAAAGGGAAGCGGGTCTGCAGGGCTCTGTCTGTGTCTGTCTCAGGCCTGCCAGGTCTTTTGGGCAGTTCTGAGAGAGGCTGCTGTTGCTGGTGAGGGTAGGCGAGGCTGGGTGGCGCCGCCTGGATCTGCTGAAGCGGCTGTGCAGGAAGAAGGTGTGGCTGAGGAGGCTGAGGATGCTGATGGGGCTGAGGAGGGGGAACGGGTCTGAGCTGCGGACGCTGAGCTTGAGTTGGGGGCTGTGGCGGTGGAGGGTGAGGCAGGGGTCTGTTCTGGTCCAGCAGCTGCTGTGGCGTGCCTAGTACCTGACCCACCTGGAAGTAGGGGTAGCGCAGAGCCTGGGAATGAACAGAAGAATAGATTAAGCAAATGATCATAACCAAAACACACAACCTGCAAGTGCTGAAAAGGTAAGAAATGAATGCTCCTAAATATAAGTGAGCTGGGAAAATGACCCCATTTGATTAGTTTTAAAACACTATAAGCAACAAGGGCAACGAGTGTGTATTACCTGACTGGCTGCTGGCCTTTTCTTAGGGTCCCACTGCAGCAGGTCTCTCATCAGCTGAATGGCTTCCGTACTGGCGCTGGGTATCAGACTCCTCAGACTGGTGGGGACGCACTGTGGCCAGCGGAAGTTCATGGTGGCTGCCAGCTGATAACCTTCGGGCCAGTCATTCTACACGGCACAGAGAGACTTAAACCAAATATGACCTTCTAAAAACATGCCTGTGGTTACTGTTCTGCTTATGTCATCTATGTGATAGTGACATAGATAAATAATAGTGCAATAACTTTTAAAATAAAGCCTGAATCAGCTCCAACAGAAGCATCATCACTATCTAAAACATGCTGACTCACCTTTTTTGGAGTCCCCAAGACCTGGCATATTTTGAAGATGGTGTCCACTTCACTGGAGCCAGGAAAGAGAGGCCTGAGGGTGTAGAGCTCAGCCATAATGCAGCCCACGGCCCATTGGTCAATAGGAGAGCTATAGCTGGTGGACCTGAGAAGAACTTCTGGTGCTCTGTACCTAATATCAAGAAATGTAAGAAAGATTGAATACATTCTGAATGTCTGACAGGCACATTATCAGATATAATGGCTAAGAATTGTTAAACATGTTAGATAATATGGCTCACTTTCCTGTTAAAACACCTTGTCTTAAGCTTTTAAACCTAAACTACACAGCATTTTGAATGGACATTTTCCTCGCTATAAAGCCAAGTGTATCATATCTGAGACCTCTTTATCGTCAGTGTGATTAATTACACATTATCTTACATCATTTATTACTGTATAAATAAAAAAACATTTGAAATTGAATTAATTAAATAAGAAAAAGCTGATGTATAAAATTTGATACATGTATTTTGCCCCCTAGTGGAAAATCCATGCACTGCATGCACCAGAGGATACATGCAAATTTGAAATGATGTGATCAAAAATGTATAAACTATGTGTATAAAAAACATTTGTGTTCTCTATTATTTGGTTTGTTTATACAACATGTTATAAGTGATAAACTCTGAGTGTAAATATAATATATAAATAAAAAATAAAAAGGTGGAATTACTATTATTTACTTTTTATTATTTTACCTGCATAGCAAGCAAGGACTGCCTGTCTGCACATACTTGCAGACCCTTACTGATGTATTATATGCTAGATTAAGCTGTGCTCACCATCTGGTTGACACATAGTCAGTGTAAGGAGGACGGGATCTGATCTCTCGGGCTAGACCAAAGTCAGCAATTTTCACCAGCTCAGGACCCATGCACAGAAGATTCTCAGGCTTCATATCTCTGTGGAAGAAGCCTAAAGCAAAGGAGAGGAACAAAATTTGATTTATCAACATTGGAAAAGCACATCAGTCTAGCAACTGATCTGAAAATGTTAGTGTATTATAAACAATAATACTTAACTCATTTAAAGTGGCCATTAGTGTTGTGTTTTGACAAGAATGGGATGATACAGGAGTCAGCTTCAGCATATTGTGATATTTTTAATATAATTTTTAATCTAATTTTAATCACTTTCAGCTTTGTAATCCTTACACTTATTTACACTGGACTGGAAGAGAAATGGCTGAAGATGGGTTTAAACACAACACAAATACATCTTTACATGTAATCTATTCTTTAAACATGAGCACCATGTTTGTGAACATAAATACAGTAGTATAACCCATAAAAAACTGAATTTGTAACAGTTTAAGATGATGGTTGAACATATAATGAATAGCAGGAGCCAAAATGCAACCCGGCTAAGGCTTATGTTACTTAATCAACCTTTTTTTTTAAAGCCACCAGTGTCTCACCATGCTTGTGAATGAATGCAAGTCCCTGTAGGATCTGAAACATGATATTCCTCACCGCAGACTCGGGAAACAGCCGTGTTCTGTAATGTCAACAGAAGAACTTCAACTGAGCAGCTCATATTGTAGTGGTGTACAACTAACGTGACAGTGCACTCAAAACAAACACTGTTACCGTTCTTTCATCAGCTGATAGAGGTTTTCCTTCATGTACTCAAACACAAAGTAGAGGTGGTCGTTCTCCCGGATCACCTCCTTTAGTTTGATGACGTTGGCATGGTTGAGCTTCTTCAAGGACTGAGAGCAAAAGAATGATGCTGTAACATGTTTACAAACTCATGCAAGTTGAGTCATAGTGGGGAAGTCTTTAAAGGTTCCTTTAAGACAGGTCAGATTGCAAAAAATGCAGAAAAATATGTTTTTAGGGCACATTTCAGCTAGTACCTCATCATTTGTACTGTCATGCATTGGGAATAATATAAACTTTTATCTTTTAAAAGGCAGAAGATGGGTCAGATGTCAGGTCTCAGCAGTGGGCCATGCTTCTATTGTTTCTACTGCAGATTAATAAGCTCCCCGGACAAGAAATTAGTCACTGTGCAAAACTTCCTGCTCCTGCAGATGGCACTGCATGAGGATGATAAGGCTATAAATACCTACAGGGTGCGTCATATATTGAGACAATGTGAATGTCTCGTTCAATGTGTGGAAAGTGGCTCACAAAGCAGATGTTAATGATAAAGGAGTGACTGTAGTTGGGCGCCAAAGGCCAGAGAGTGAAAGAAGTAGCTGAATTTGCAGGAAGTGTACAATCATACAGGTTTACCAGCAGTGGTAACAATCCCAGTCTTCAGGACATTCTCAGAATTGTGGCTGAATGATCAAGCTGAAAGATCAAGCTGGTGGTTTCACAACTTGTGAATGAAAATCTCTTCACCTCCAGACAAGAATTACTTCTAGAAGTCAATGCAGGTCCTTCACAACCAGTTTCAAGCCTTCATGAGGACTGCGTGCAAAGTGTGGTTCAAGCTGGAGGAGGCTCTGTGATGTTCTGGGGGCATGTTAATTACACGATTGGCATGAAGGTCATTCAGGAGCATTCACACATCTGGACCCACAAAATCCTTCTATTTGAATCCTGAAAATTGGGACAAACACCAGCATCCAGGGACAACAACGGCATCCACAAAATCTGTATGAACTGTGCAATTCTTTGATGTGAGAGTAGAACATTAAGGTCACCAACATCCAGAAACTTGTCCAGTCCAGGCCAAATCAAATCACACCTCGTGCTCATGGAGGTATTATATATACGTCTCAACCACAGGTGACTAATTTTTTGTCCGGTGAGCAGATACATACTGGCCCAGTAGTCGCCAACCTTCCTCCTGGAGGTCCACCCTCCTGTTGGTTTCATCTCCAACCCAAATCTAACCTTCAACTAATCAAGAACTACTGATGGCTCATGAGGAGACAGGTTGCGAGTCTACAGGAAGGTAGATCTCCAGGAGAAGGGTTGGTGAACACTGTATTAGCCTATATGCTACATGATAGGCTGCCTGCCTACTCGTTCCTTGGATTAAGACTGCAGGAGAGGATTTAGAGGGGAAAAAAGGGGGAATTAGAAGCACGGCAATCTGAAAACACACAAGAGTCACCTTCTACTTCCACTGTGCTGCTGTAGGAATGAGAAGCAATGAGTGCTTAAACTGAGACATAGAGAGCAATTACGAACAAATACAAGCAATAAAACATGAGATGCATAGAGATGAAGCATTTATTAAAGGACCCATATTACACGTCCTCTTATGTTTGTGTGGCTGTTTTGGACCAAATTTTTTTATAAAACTATTTTTCAACCTTTCATTAGTTTTATCTTGTTACTGTGTCTTTAAATGCTGTAGGCTGAATAGCACTATAACTAAAACTATAGCAATAGTTTAATTGATGATTATTTTATATTTGTATATAAAGCAAAGACAATAATATATGACTATGTATGAAGATGCATGTATGTTACATTATTACTAATATTTAATAAAATGATGAAAATAATAAAAGGATGTTTTATGTGTTTAATGTGAGTGTCATTAGCTACAGACACTGAAACACTTCTTCTAGTAATTGTGAGACGATCCCTAACACTGCAGCTGCCACAGCACAAACACAAAGCTAAGCGGCTGTATTCCAGCTTCATCATAACAAGTGTAGTTTAGTATAGTTTGTGCTTGTAGTTTGTTGTCTTCTTCCATTTCACCACTAAACTGTAACTGTGCTGGTGAATCTGTGCTTTGTTAACTGGTGAAAAGCACAATTCTGAATGTCCAAAAAGGTAAAAGTGTCATTAAAACCTTAGTGTTCAGTATAAATTATTAAGTCTTTTCTCTTACTCTGACAAAAGCATGTTATTTGCCATTTTCAGTTGAATAATTTTGTTGAATATTCGGTGCATCCCTACTGTAAAATAATAATAAAAACATGACTGCCATCATGCCACAATAAGTGATTTAATTTATAGCCAAATTACTGATTTGTTTTCAAGCATCATGATAATACACTTAGTATGGGTATTCGAATCAAAGTCAAAATTCTGGCATCATGACAACCCTAATTTACAGTTCTCCAGAACAGATGTTGTCCATGGGTGAAGACAGCAGATTTTGCATCTTCAGTTTAAGAACAAGAGCTGCCAGGCTAACACTGCTAACAATAGACTAGAACTTACATCACCTGTGCTCTTTAGGTGAATATTGAGTTGTAGAATTTTATCCTTGGAGCTCCATTCTAAACTAAAACCCCAAAACTGTTCTGAACTCCTAAAATTCCAAACACTTCTGGTAAACATGACTTCTTGGTGAACCACTGTAGATAAATGTTTGTTCCTTGATATGGGTCCTTTAAGAAACAATCTGGGTTAGATGTTCTTCAAGGTTCTGTTTCAGTAAGATGACAACAGGACTTACCTTGACCTCGCGAAGATTCATGCACTCCTCCCAGGAATAGAATTTCCTTTTCATTCTGAAAAAGGAAAAGGAGAAGCTGTGGCCTGGTGGTTAGGGATCTGGTCTTGTGACCAGAAGGTTGCCAGTTTGATAAAGCTAGTAGATGGTCACTGGGTTGGCTTTTCCCATTACTGGGGTGGTGTTCCTCAAGGTTATGTCTTAGGCCCGCTTTAGTTTGTGAATAACAGTTATCAGGTTGTGTTGTGAAGTTATCTGAACATGTATTGACTCACTCGGTCCTGACTTTACTGCTCAGTTAGAGACACTAATCCATGCAGAACCTTTCAGATATAATATTGTGTAGGACCATGTAGGGCCTTTAAGAGAACATTTAGATTGCTTGTACATCCTGACAGTGTAATAAATGTCTAAAAATAATAACAGTCCCTTTATGCTCGTACAATGCAGATGTAAAATCCTGATACTCAGAGGTGCCAGCAGCATTTTGCAAAGCAGATTTTCTCATCATCAAATGTGATTGGTAATCCCTTGCTATAGCAGCTGAGGCTTTAGAATGGAAGCACTTATCAGTCACCTTAAATCAATAGAGCACTGAAGGCAGGCCTAATGGCTTTGATAACTTATGTCCCTTCTCCCATATACACATCCTGTTTAAGCTAAAAATAGAGCTCAATATTTCAGGCTTCAGAAGCCTGACAGATGTCTTCATAATCGGGTGAATGGGAGGGCTTGATTTTCATTCGCTCTCATTGGTTCACAGCTGTAAAGCCAGCTGTCAGCTTAAAGCCTGCTGGCTGGATACTACAGAAGAGGCACCAACGAGACTCCCACAGGTTTGTGATTAGATTAGATTAGATTAGTGTGACATGTTTTAGTTTGTTTTGAGCATTAACAACAAGAAACAAAGCCAGAATGAATGAAAATCGCATGGGTGGATGCTTTATTTTCGTGAAATTAGCAGCAAGTCAATTGGGCACGCCAACAAAAACCAGCTGGATGAACGATATCTGGGACAAAATTTCCCCAAAAAAAGATAACCAAATTCCACTACAAATATCATCAAGACTACATCTAAACATTTACTCTAACCCTAACCTGAATCCAAAACCTAATATTAAAATTTGATAGAAACCCCATAATAACTGACTGTTTATGTTATTAAATATATATTTTCAAGTTTTGTACATAATCCATATGAAGCAATTCATATGTAGAGGGACAGAAACATTCATATATATGTATGACTAGTACTGGTACTGATCTGCTAACAGACTGAAAGGTAAAAATCTGTTTATCTCCACCACATTATAGAGGAAATACAATGAAAGCTCACTTCTTGATAGCGACGAGCTCTCCAGACACCAGGCAGCGGCTGAGGATGACCGAGCCGTAGGTGCCATCGCCCAGCTGTCTGAGGGCAGTATAACTATTCATGGTGCTTCCTGGCTGGGCACGGCCAGTAGAGAGCCGGCCGAGCGCAGCCACGTTTTGCGGTGATGGCAGCAGTGAAGGAGAGGCACTGGCCTCATGGTGCTACGGGCTTACCTCCACCTGTAACACAAAATGAATACAAACATGAGGAAAGTCTATTATGTGGCTTTAGACACTCTTTATCCGCATCACAGAATCTAACACACATCCTCGTATGTTCAGCCTATAGGGGTTTAGCCCTGCCCCTTACACACTGACAGCTGAGAGTGTTTTTCAAATGAGGCATGTATCTGTCTTTAAGGCACAGAAACAAAAGTCTGGTATAAGAGATAAAGAGAGGTCGGAAAATGAGCATGTAAACCTGAATTATGACATGTAAAACACACAAATGCCATTACAAAAAACATCTAATGTAAGAATAATGCAGGATTAACACTAACAATAAACCCTTCAGTCTTTTTTCAGGGTATAATGCCTATTTTTAAGGTACTGTTAATAATTAGGAACAAGCTGATATTATTTTGTGATAAATTGAAAAGCTTAAAGGTTGTTATTGGACCTATATTGAAATTATAGCAAAAATGTAGTTTGTTTATCATTAGTATGAGTGCAACTGTATGTCCTTAAGGAGTCATTAAGTTCTCTATCTCTTTATGATACTGTTGTGTCCTATTTGTACCTTGTTACACAGGAATTTAACTTCAACAAGACCTCACAGTCTGTGCCGACCTCTCGGGTGACGCTATAATGGACGCTGTTGGCCATAATGTATGCTGAATTTTACTTTACTTTGCATTATTTACATTAAAATAGTTTAGTATGAGATCAGCATTGCCACAATCATTTGTTGTTGTATCAGAGCTGACAATTACAAATTGTCTCTTCTCTTAATGATCTAAACTGGCATTTGGGCACAACCAAACAAATGTTGTGTTGTTTACAGATCTATAACATATATCATTTGCATTTTATGTACACTCTTAAAAGAGATGGTTCTTCAAGGGTTCACCTTTTGAAAATGGTTCTATATAGCACCAAAAAGGGTTCCTCTATTATTACAAGCTTAACATCGTAACTATAGCAGAACCCTTTGGGGCATATATAGAACCAATTTTCAAAAAGGTTTTGTATACAACTACCTACAACACGTTCCTCATCAATCTGCAAAACCTTTCACCACACACGAGGCAATTTTATTGAGATATCAAGAAAACCAAAACGTACTTTCTTAAGATAACATAAAAATTAACTTTATCTCAAAAATGCAACAAAACATGCAACAGTTATATAACACAATAACTTATGACTGGACTTGTGGAGGGAGTCCGAAGACGAGGAAGACCAAGAATAACCTGGATGGATAACATCAAGACATGGACTGGATTATCAGGTGCTAGCCTGCTACAAGCAACCAGAGACAGATGGCATTGGCGAGAAGTGACTCATCTGTGCAGCCTACCATCACGAAGCGATGACAGCGTATGACATGACTCGCTATCTCAAGAATGCTAAGCTCATTGTGTTGAGATCTTAATAAAACAATTGAAATTAACTCAACAGAAGTTGACCAAACATTTCTTGTACATGTTTCCCTGACAGTTGTATGGATTTATGCACTGAAAACAGTCCTAATTAATGTTTACGTGACCATTTTCCACCTGCTCTTCATCATTAGGCTGTTACTGTGCCTTCAAGTTAACTTTATTACATCAGCCTCAGCTTTAACTAACCGTTAAGCCCTTCATAACACTGGGACGTGTCCTAAGTTACCATGTTATTGCAGCTGTACCTCACCAAGCTAATACAGGGCAGTATTTATCACCCCTGGTCAGAGGGGTATTACATTTCAGGTTTAATATTATTGTTCGACTCTGACGCCTGGTGACAACATGAAAAATGTTTCCCCAGAACATTGTGTAGTGTGTGCAGGGGTGTTTCAGTGTACGGGTTAAATGGTCAATGATACAAAATATGACAGGAATAGTAAAGACAGCTGAGAAAGTAGTTGTAGTCTTACAAGAGATGGTTCTTCCATGGTTCTTTAGTAAAGAAAATGGTTCTATATAGCCTCCAAAAGTGTTCTGCTGTAGTTACAATGTCAAACTTGTAATAATAGAGGAACCCTTTCTCTTGCTATATAGAACCATTTTCAAAAGGCATTTATATAAAACCACTCCTCAGTGTTCATGTTTCTACATACAACCATTTTCTTTACACCAAACTTGTTATTGTTTGCACTGTTGTGACGTCACCTGTCTTTCGTCTGTATGTTTACTTGTGTATTTATAGGAACATTGCCTATACTACTTGCCTCTACAGTCTCTATGTAATGTGTACATTGTTTACAGTAAATTGTCTGTAAATTACATGTACATAACCTGTATATTGTATATAATACTAGAGTGAAACCATATCAACATGTAGCTAATAAATCTGATTAATTCATCTCCGGAACACCTTAAATGATGCAGTAGTTACAGTTAGGCGCCTGACGCTCTCTATAGAAACAGCTGCACTATTTAAGGTGGACCGGGGAATTAACATATGACATGTATAACAAGCATTTTCATGATTAACAGTAACTTTATTGAGCTTTAGTGGATAGTTGCAGGGACAATAAAGCTCACACTTGAGCCTAAACCAATAATAGCGTTTAGAATCCCACATTTATAGCACTTTTATGCTTTCAGCTGGTAAACTAACCAGCGTTAGCTTGCTAGCTAGTTGTGGATATTTACTCATGAACTCAGGTATTTTAGAGCTATTTCACATTGATTACACATTAGTCTTGATTACCTGTCGTTTCTGAGACGTGTACATTCCTGATAGTCCGATCTGAACGTCTAATAAAGCCTCTGTGGACCTCTCGGCTAACATCAGCAGTGTCTGTAGACTAACAGTCCGGGGACGCGTCTCAAATTGCATCCTTGTCGCTTATGTAGGGTGCCTCAAAAGGAGAAATACTAACAGACTATATGGGCATGTTTTTAAGCTTATTTTATAAAACGCTCCTAAGTGGACGTCATTAAATACATGCATTAAATCAGCTAAATTAGTTTGCTGTACTATTATTCAGAATGAAACTACAGTGAGGGATAAAGCTTAGAAAATGTCTGATTGGAACACGTCCCGTGTGAGTCATACAACAAAGCAGTACAGAAAGGGTGGTACAGTGTTCATGTACAAAACTGCCTGACTCTTAAAGGAACAGTACGGAGCCTATAAATAAAAATTATATGTGCCGTGACTTAGTAAGGCATGGGAACGAGATGTGGCCTCGTCTTTTCTAAGACTTGGGAATGTGACATTTTAGTAAGTCTTATTATCTCATTACTATTACCTCAATACACTATCTCATTCCCACGCCTTGCTAAGTCATGTGTACACATTATATTTGTTTACACTAGATGTCACTTTAGGGGCTCCATAAAATGGTTATGTCAAAACATAGCAATTTTGAACAGTTTTGCAGTCACTCAGTAAAGAATAATAATAATAATAATAATAATACTTTATTTTTTTTACCAATCTATAATAATAACACATTATGTATATAGCACTATTCATATAGTTAAAATGCAAAAAAAAATGGACAAAAACGAAAATACTAAATATTTTAATGCAAATACATTAAACAAATGCAAAAATAATAGCATAGAGAAACGAAATTCAACAAGTAATAATAGTGACAGGATAAAAAATAATAATCATAGTTTAATATATAAAATATAGCTCTGAAGCCCAACAAATATAAACGGAACATCAAAATAATTTAACAGCAGAGATTATATAGTTTGTCCAGACTGAAGTATACTAAAATAAAATATAGTACAATATTATACATTATTCTTTATTTGTATCCATTTGTTTCAAGAGACTTTGCAGCAGTTGTTCCTTCAGAGTTGCCAGATTTGTGGTTTTCCAACTATATATATGTATTTTGATAAATAAGAGGAGTATAGCTTTCACTTATAGCTTAAAAGAAATCTTATCTGTTTTTATATTACCTTTATATATAATAAGTAGATTTAAAAGTACTGCTTCTTTTAGCAATTTAGACATATGTTGAGCCGGAGAATTTGGCAACACTATGTTTTCATTGGAGCACATTGCATAGACGTGCTATACAAGTGTTGCCAGGATCGCGTTTTTACAGCCAAATTGGTCTAACAATTTGAGATGTGGTGGATGAGGGATTTTCGGCTCTAAAATTGGCCATGGCAGCAAAAAAGCTCTTATAAGTAACAAAGTGGTATTTTATTCTATCTTAGATTATTATTATTAAGAATAATAATAAAAAAATAATAATACTTTTAAACAATAATTTTAAATAATAATAATATAGGACACTAGTAAGGGACTTCACTGTCTGGTGTCACAGGAACCATCTGCAGCTCAACACCTCAAAGACCAAGGAGCTGGTCATTGACTTTGGGAGGTCCAGACCAAAGCCAGAACCAGTTCTGATTGATGGAGTTGAGGTGGAGGCTGTGGACTCCTACAAGTATCTAGGGCTGTGGCTGAACAGAAAACTGGACTGGTCCTGCAACACTGAGCACCTGTACAAGAAGGGACAGAGCAGGATGTACTTTTTGAGGAGGTTGAGGTCTTTTAATGTCTGCAGGAAGCTCCTGTGGATGTTCTACCAGTCTGTGGTCAGCAGTGTCCTGTTCTACTCTGTGGTGTGCTGGGGCAGCAGCATATCCAAGAAGGACACATCCAGGCTGGACAAACTGATCAGGCGGGCCGGCTCTGTGGTTGGCATGAAGCTGGACTCTCTGGTGACGGTGGCAGAGAAGAGGACTCTAAACAAACTGCTGGTCATTATGGACAATGCCAGTCACCCTCTGCACACTGTCATCAGTCATCAGAGAAGCCTGTTCAGTGACAGACTGCTCCTCCCCAAGTGCAGGACAAACAGACTAAAACACTCCTTTGTCCCTCAAGCCATTAAACTGTACAACTCCTCTTTGTGTGGGAGGGCGAGGAGTAACAGGGTAACAGGACAGTAAATACATCAGGAGTGTGTACATACACAGTGCAATACAATAATGTGCAATATTTTTTAAGTATTTATACACTGTATATTTTCTGATTATTTATATTCCAAATCCTCATATGTGTATATATATATTATTTTTTATAACACCTCTTTATTAATATATTACCTACCTACCTCTTTTTACTGTACTGTATTGATGATGCTGCTGGAACCTTAATTTCCCTGAAGGAACCACCTAAAGGGATCAATAAAGTACTATCTATCTATCTATCTATCTAATAATAATAATAATAATAATAAAGGAAATTAATGACTAAGTATGGTTAAGTAAGACTTAAGATTAGTACTCAGGTACTTTTATAAAGCTTGTCTGCTTCAGTGCTTTCCTACACACGTTGGGATGGAGATTTTTAGGACCTGGCAACCCAGTCTCTCCGCCACCTAGCGGCCGGTTACAGATAATAATGACCTAACGACACGATCAGGGCTAACTTAGCTGCTATTATTTGACAGAGAAAACTCTGACAAACAAGATTTAGGCAAGAATTATGAAAAAGGGAAGATCGTCCGTGTGACGGTCTTATGTCTCTAATATAATATAGTAATAACAGTACTTACATTGTTTACATGCTTTGTGATTAAGTTCTCTTCAGTTAGCTTGTAAACCTGCTAGCCATGCTAACAGAAAATGATCCAAATGAATGACTTTTACTTAGGAAAACTAATTATTATATTTTTTACTATCGTTTATACTAACATATGTGACAAAAATATAATTAAATCCTGGTGACGTTAACTACATTTAGCTAATACTGCATATTGATTGCATATCAACACTAATATGTCTTTGGCTAGTTAGTTTATTAGTGACTAGCCACCTACATATGCATATAATTGTGTTCATCTGTTTATTACAGTCATATCAGAATGTTAAGACTAGATCTCTGGGATGTCACAAATGCCATGCTTGTCACATGTCATACAATGCTTCATAGTTACCCTGTTATTATGCCCTTATTGACATCAGTCACATCCTGTCCTTTGGCCATGATGATGGTTTACAGTTTGCTACAACTGACTGGTTTTCCCATTTATTTATACATGCAGTAAACCTTATCATGTGACATCTGTGATGTCTAAACCAGGGTTGGTCATAAAATATGACTATTATAAGTGCTGAGATAATATGGTTAACTTCTCTCTATACTAAGAATGGGTGCATCAATACTGAAGTATCAATACTTTATTGGTCATACATTTTAATGTCTACGTTTTTATTTTAGCATTTTGTTTGTAAAAAGACAAAAAAAATAAATGTATTGGTATTAGTATTGTTATAGGGAGATTACCTGGGATTATTTGACTTCTAGATGACCTTGAATGATGATATTTGTTTTGCAGACTCACAAGAACGATGGCATCTAATTTCTCTAAAAGAAAAGCTGTGGACAAGACAGATGTCCAGCCATCCAGTCCACAAAGCGAGAGTGAAATCAGTAAGCTAAGGAGGGAAAATGCTTACTTAAAAAAGACCCTCCATGAACTCGCTTGCCAGAAGGGGGAGCCATCTGACTCAGAAAACAACAAGCTGTTACTGGAGGTACATTTGTTTCTTATTTCACTGCAGTAATGCAGCTGTTTAACAATGAAGAGTCAACTCTCAGCTCAAAATCTAGACTCAGACCCCTTTGAAATCCTCTGGAATGTGGTCAAGAGGTAGAGCATCTTGAATTTTGGCCACCCAACAGTGAGAAGAGCATGAATAAATCAGGCTTATACCACCAAATATTGATTTCTGAACATTCCTGAAGTTTTCTGTACACATATGTTCTAAATATTTTTGATCTAAAATTTTTGTAAATGATCAGTTGTTTGTAGAATAAAACCAAAATCTTAAATTTACTCAAACACAGACTTACAGTCATGGCCAAAAGTGTTGGCACCCCTGAATTTTTCCCAGAAAATGAAGTATTTCTCCCAGAAAATTATTGCAATTACACATGTTTTGTTATACACATGTTTATTTCCTTTGTGTGTATTGACTTCCTCACCCAGAATGACCATCTCCATCGCAACCAATCTGGTTTTAAAAAAAGGACACTCTACTGAAACGGCTCTGTTGTCCGTCACAGAAGCCTTAAAAACTGCCAGAG
>BRDA01074330.1:0-10002 GCA_036984385.1 Crenuchus spilurus | reverse complement strand
CAAGGCACAAAATCAAGCTCCCCTCATGGCTATCTCAGTCCCCAGACCTCAACCCAATAGAAAACCTGTGGGGAGAGTGCATAGGAGAAGACCCAGGACTCTGGATGATTTAGAGAGGTTGTGCAAAGAAAAATTGTCAAAGATGCTTCTTTCTGTATTCTCCCATCTTGTGAAGAGTTATATGAGAAGATTAAGTGCTGTTTTTTTGGCAAAAGGAGGTTGTACAAAGTACTAAAACCAGGGGTGCCAATAATTGTGGCACACATGATTTCATTCAAAAGATTTATTTCTTAATGTGTGATCTTTCCCACCAAATAAAGGCACTTGGATTAAAGCTTAGATTTTTCTCTTTTGTTGCACTGTTGTCCTATATTATTTTTCTTAAAAAATAATTTATTAGAAGCCAAAGAACACTTCTTAACCAGGGGTTATATATATATCTTGAATCAAAATATATTTTTAGATTCTTGTGAGAGGAGCTTAAATAAGATGAGACACATCTGTGATCAAAAGACGCAATCTGTCATTCATATGATAATGACATGGTAATTTCAGACCATTGGTGGGTTCTAGAGGCCAGGAATCTATTAAATGTTGACAAACAAAAGCCTCTCAGCTGAGGTGATCCTGAACAATAGACTTGTCCTGAGTGTTCATACCTATCTCATAAATATTCAATCTAGGAACCACTGAATGAGTCAAAATGTCAAGTCACATTTATTAAGCTTTAAAAATAAAGCCACTTAAAAGTTCTAAAAACTATAATGAGCATTGTGTAGCCAACACCTTGGTTTATTCATTTCAGAGCTCAGAAGTCTTGGCAAGAAATGTTAAGAGCATGTTTTTTCACAATATATCTGAACGTCTGTTTAGAGCAGATTTAACCAAAATATAGATTTATGACATTTTTACTGTCATAACACTTGTTGCTGAGTTTGTTCTGATCAAAAGCCTGTGTAACACTTAGGAAAAAATTATTTTAGATGGATGTAATTTTTAAAAAAAAGTCAAGCCATGTCAGACTACATCAGTGTCTGATATATCCTCAGACTACAGAGGGTTAAGAGTAAATGTCTGGTTGTCTGTGCTACTGGTTCCCACAGTAAAACAATCCACTTCTATGATGCACGTTCTACAGTATGAAGTTGTATAGTGTGAATATTCTATAGGTCAGTGGTGTCTAACCTTATCACGAAAGGCCAGTGTGGATGCGTTTTCAATACAACACCTAATCAATTAAAGACTGAGATGAACTGACTAAGACTAAATTAGTTGTACTCCTGCTGGTTTGGAATGAAATCCTGAAGACACACCAGGCCTTTGTGAATAAAACTGGACACATCTGCTGTAGGTCAGCCCTGATTGCACTAAATCACATGTAATGTACATTTTTGTATTTATTTGAATTATACATACATAATATTGTTGGCTAAAATATGCCTTTGACCATTCAACTCATAGCCAGCATGCAACTACATCACAGGCCTACAAGCTCTGAAGATTAATGTGAAACCACGACCATTATTATGGACCAACAGTCAAGACCAAGTCAACTTGTTTGACTGACCACAACCTCTCAGACCTCAGCCTTCGCTGACACTGACATATGTCTGACTGCCTGAGAGAGGCACAGAGAGAATTTCATAGTGGAGGTAATGTACCTTCTGTACTTGCGAGGCCGAGGGAGCAGACGGTGAGACACATCTGTCATTCTTTTAGTGCACTGGCTTCATCTTTTAATCTCTTTCATAGGCTGTACAACCCCAATGCTGGATCCTGGAGCCCTTACCAAAGAGGAGCAGCACACAAGGCTTACTTCCCCAATCATAAAATCTGACTCAGGCAGTGAGCCAGACACAGAGAAAGGGATCCATATGGATTAGATGACAAAAAGTGAGGGAAAGCTTGAACACAGACAGGCCACAGTACATTATTAATGATGGAAGTGTCGCTTCACACGGAAAGTGCAAAATAACTTCTTCGCAGCAAGAATTGTCTCTTTGCACTTGCCATTTTTCTGGCGACAGGTTCGATTCAGAGGTGATAAACGGTACATCATGAGAAGAATAAATAGAACTTATTGCTATGACAACTGTCGAAATGATCTTCAATGAGCAGCTGGTAAAAAGGACATTTTGGGCAAAATGATGGTAGTCTCCATAGGACAACAAGCTTTCAAATGAAATCAAATAACAAGGTCAAACGTAGAAGTGACACTGATCTATTAGCAGGTATAAGTGTCAGGCTGATGGCAGCAGAGGCTGGAGTGGACACTGGAGAACACAAAAGAGTCATCCTGTAACAAATCTAGCACATAATCTCACTGTGTGACACTGTTAGCTGCACAGAGTAGTTATAACCTAGTTTTAGATGCTCCTCTTAAAGGTGCTGTACAAGGGCAGAGGAGCGAGGCTGACACTGTGGGAGGGACATCTGCTACTATGCATTAAAGCCCACCTCGTCATCTAAAATATTAGCTGCTATAAGCTGATCTTTACATAGAGTAATACAATATATGATAAGATTTGTAGAACAATAAACAAAAGGCATTACACAGATAGTTCAAGGTTAGGCTGAGACCATAATAAAAAAAATTTCAAAAGATGTGTGTGTGCCAGACTAACTGCTTTGCAATAGTGATAGTTGTGTATCGTAAGAGCTTCCTTGTCTGGTCTTTTGACAGCTGAGCTGTGCTATAAGTATGTTAAAGGAACACTGCGCTAGTTGTAGATAGTCACAATGGGCAGAAGTCTGATTTGCTGCCAAAATGTGCTAAATTATCCTCAGTGTCATACTTTTAAAATAAAAGTTACAGTTTTTTTCTCCACAGTTAAATTTTTGGGCAGAAAAAATGCAATTATTTCCAATATCCCTAACGGTTCCCATGTCACCGATGATGTGTACAACTCTGGGAAGGTTGATACTTGAACTCAAGAGCAAAATAAAAGCACACTCCTACCCAGCAGGCACAATGATGTTGCAACAATGTTCTGACAACGTTGTCTGTGTTCTTGCAGCATTGATACAACGTTATGATAAGGTTCTGTGCCTGCTAGGTCCCTTCAGTGCTCTTTCGGAAGCTCCGCCCCCAACATTTGTGAACATGCAATTCCAAGGTAGCAACACTTGGTTTGAAGACCAAAAGGAATACAAAGATGTCACAGCAAGTAATTAGCTTTAACAAGGTTAGCATGAGTTAGCTTGTGTGTTAGCAAACTGTTGCTGTAATTGCTAAATCAGTCGGGATTGTCTATCACAAACAGGACAAAACAATACTGAGCTATTTGTGTAAAACAGCAAAAAACTGAACGTTCCTCTTATTCCTCAGGAATAGAACAACATCCTCATATCCCTTTTCACGCCTTTCAGCGTTTGGAGGTCTCTACATCAAACAAACTCCTCACCAATGTTTACATGGGTCTTTGCCACATCCTGGGCACAATGTCCCTTGTTGCTGATTGGCTGGAAAAATGTGTTTCTTGGTCCTAAATGTTTTGCTTGTTTCGTATTTACAGAGCCAGGTCTGAGTACAAACACTGGACTTTCTTCCAGTGTGAAAACAGACTGAAGAGAAGTGCTTCAATTAAAATAGCTCACTTAAAAGCTTCGATATTTTAAAGGAATTAAGCTTGTATCTACACTCATTTACCATTTTACCTCCACTGAGCATACAGGTGCACTGTGTAGTTCTACAATTACAGATTTACCGATTTCTCTGTTTACTTTATTAACCTCCTTTCACCTGTTCTTTAATGATCAGGACCACCACAGGACCACCACACAGCAGGTATTACTTAGTGGATCATTCTCAGCACTGCAATGACACTGACGTGGTGGTGGTGTCAGAGAAACAGTTGGAACTACACCAAAAAGTGAACCTATACGTTCAGTGGAGCTCATAAAATGGACAAGGTGTGTGTACTTAAAATTGGCCAGTGAACATACATTTTTAATTGAAACCAAGTTTTGCAGGAGAATGCATGTTCATACAAGACTAGTCATGCCTATTCTAGAAAAGTGTGACAGTTAACACACTTCAGATCTGTCCACTCAGGACAAATTAAGTGGTTACTGCACTTTTCATGATAAAGGTTCCTCTATGGTTCTTAGCTGGGACACCTAGATTCAAGAAGAACCTTTATGTTGTAGATCGTTGACTTTTTGTGGAGGTTCTTTAAACCATTCACTGAAAAAGTCTGCATAAATATGACCTAAAACAACAAATTTTCACACAAGTTAAAAATTAGATAAAGAACCCAGTTAAACAAATGAGACAAAAATATTATACTTGCTCATTTATTTATTGAGGAAAATGATCCAATATGACATTTGTGAGAGGCAAAAGATGTGAACCTTTGCTTTCAGTATCTGGTGTGAGCCCCCTTTGAAGGCAGCATGTTGCCTCTTGGAAACAAGGTCATGGGTTCAAGTCCCCATCTGAGCAAAGTTTGGGGGCAGTGGTAAGGATCTGGTCTTGTGACCAGAAGGTCACCGGTTCGATCCCCAGACAGGACAGGACTAAAATGCCCTTGAGCAAGGCACCTAACCCCCTAACTGCTCCCCGGGCACCGGTAGATAAGGGCTGTCCACCGCTTCGGGCACAAATTCTCACAGCCTAGTGTGTTCACTAGTGTGTGTGTGTGTTTCACTGCATGAATGGGTTAAATGTGGAGGTCAAATTCCATTGTGTGAAAAATCACATTGGCAAATTGGTTCATCTTAATCTAACAATAACTGCAACTAAACGTTTCTGGTAACTGTTCTTTAAACATTCTTTGGCAGAACAACTTGTGTGTTTAGGGTCGTTGTCTTGCTGCATGACCCACCTTCTCTTGAGATTCAGTTCATGGACAGATGTCCTGACATTTTCCTTTAGAATTCTCTGATAATTTAGAATGTATTGTTCCATCAGTGATGGCAAGTTGTCCTGACCCAGATGCACCAAAACAGGCCCAAATCATGATACTACCACCACCATGTTTCACAGATGATATAAGGTTCTTATGTTGGAATGCAGTGTTTTCCTTTCTACAAACAAAACGCTTTTCAATTAAATTAAAAACCTATATATTGGTCTCATTCGTCTACAGAAAATTTTTCAAATAGACTTCTGGCTTGTCCACGTGATTTTTAGTAAATTGCAGATGAGCAGTAATGTTCTTTTTGGAGAGCAGTGGCTTTCTCCTTGTAACCCTGCCTTGCACACTATTGTTGTTCAGTGTTCTCCTGATGGTGGACTCATGAACATTAACATTAGCCAATGTGAGAGAGGGCTTCAGTTGCTTAGAAGTTTCCTTGGGGTCCTTCCTGTGACCTCAATGTCTATTACACGCCTTGCTCTTGGAGTGATTTTTGTTGGTCAACCACTCCTTGGGAGGGTAACAGTGGTCTTAAATTTCCTCAATTTGTACACAATCTGTCTGACTGTGAGTTGGTGGAGCCCAAACTCTTGAGATTTTTTTGTAACCTTTTCCAGCCTGATGAGCATCAACAACTCTTTTTCTGAGGTCCTCAGAAATCTCCTTTGTTGATGCCATGACACACTTCCACAAACATGTGTTAAGTGCAGACTTTGACAGATCCCTGTTTTTTAAATAAAACAGGGTGCCCACTCACACCTGATTGTCATGCCATTGATTGAAAACACCCAACTCTAATTTCATCTTTCAATAAATAAATGAACAAGTATCATATTTTTGTCTCATTTGTTTAACTGGGTTCTCTTTATCTACTTTTAGGACTGATCTGGTGATGTTTTAGGTCATATTTATGCAGAAATACAGAAAGTTCTAAATGGTTTACAAACTTTCAAGCACCACTGCACATTAGAAAAAGTTTTACCTCCATGGACAAGGAACACTTTTTGTCAGTTTCATTCCTAAGTGTGTAATCTGGTCTTCTTGACTTGCCAGGCTTACGATTTGCATGCTTTTGTATGCGCTAAAGAGCAAGTAGATGTGTCATAGGAAAATACAGTACAGATGGTTCTCAATGCTTTGATGCATTGCGAGAACACAAAGTCACAAACTCATATCCTGCAACATAAATCTTTCACAGTGTTGGTGATGGTCTTAGCAAGACATCTGTTTGGGAAAGAGGACTTCACAAACAGGCATTGTTATGACAGTCAAAAGATAAAACAGGTTTAGGAATGCAGGCAAAATATCTAGAACAGGGTTTGCTAAAAGAAAGAGAAGGCCAAGACAAAAAGCAAAACTTCAATACAATTCAGTCCAAGCAAAAATTTAAAGAGCAGGACATAACTAGCAATGGCAGGTCTCCACTTCAACTACAGTTTGAGGTGTTCTGTGCTGTTGTTGGTTGATGGTTTTTGAAAAACCTGACTATTGCTTCAAGTTAGGCCCCAAACGCCCAACACACAGACAGCACAGTTCTCCCTCAATTGTGCAGAACTGATTTGCTGATCTCTGGGATCTCTGTGGGGGCTACACATCTTGTAATCTCCACATCTATCTCTGTTCCCTCATACACTCCTTCTTTCACCACATACTGTTTTTTCCCAGTCACTTTTCTTTTTAGAAGAAATCTGGTCTTGCTGGGCACACATGCAGTGAATTGAAGGAGGCTTCGATGGAAACCCTGGCGAAATCCTTAAGAAACCAAGGTTGGCTTTGATCACGGCCGTCTTGAACAATCCAAGGCGATCTGCTCAGCAGACAGCTCGGGCTGCCAGGCATTTTGCCTTTGGCTGCTGCTTCTTCTTGTGGCTTCAATATCTATCACTCTTTCTCCCTTGGGTGAAGTGCATGCCTGGGCATGGAATCTTGGTAAAAAGTATTGTTTGTCTAGCACTTTTCAAAGGAAGCTGCACCACGGCTTTCTCCTGTGGGTGTTGGGAGTTTGTGCGGCAGCATTGAATTGAGACTTAATGAGTTTGGCTGGGGATGCAAATGAGAATTTGGGGGGGTTTAAGAACTATAAACCACATTCAATTTAGAGGGGGCAGGAAGGGGAGGGAGGTTTGAATTGTGTATGTTCAATTTGCATAAAATGAAATGATACGCATCGAGACTATGCTGATTATTTTTGACTGGGTGTTAACATAAAGATCCGGGCTTCCTGTCGCATCACACCTTTGTTGAGTTTGATTTCCTTTGAATGGACAGACATTAATATTTCAATAAACTCTAGACAACAATAAAGTGGAAAGAGTCAAACGTCACTGTGAGGAAATGGAAAGGGGTATTCTCCAAAGGGAGAGTCTGCCCAAGAGGCAACAAATCAGCTGGAACAGCTATTAACATAAGAATAAAAGCCAAAAATGTGTCATGCTTTCTCTTATTCCTCTGACCAGAGCACAGCTAGCTGACAAGATTCCTCAAATGATTTAAATGCAAAGTGCATGATCAAGACCCAACTATTCATTAAATGGTCTTCAAAAAGCTATTTCGGTAGAAGGATGATGTTATCCATTCTAAATGAATGAACTTTAAGAGTTTAGCAAACAAATTAAGCCACAGGTTCAGGCTGCTCATGTGGTCTTCTGGTAAACATGAACACTTTGTATTCTTGAGGTTCACTCGCACTTAAACTTGCTGGCTGACCAGATAGCGTTACATAATGTATAACACATCAAGTGCATCAAAGGGCAGCTGTGATGCCTGATGCCATGGGCATTTGTTGCAAGTCCCCCCCCCCATCCTTTGGAATGATGTGTCTATATTGCAGTTCTCTGAAACACACCACACAAATCTCGCTGTGCCCATGGTAACAAAGATCATGAAACTTGTTTCACTTACTGTCCTGCTGTGCATCCTAAACCATCCTGTATAAAAGAAATTCACTATAATTTTATACCCTAAAAACAGCACAGTAATTTTCTTTGTGGAGAATCATTTGGTCATTCCAAAAGATTGAGCAAAATGCCACGTAAAGAAGAAAAAAACAACGATTGAATCACTCCAAATACAGAGTTCGTTTAGAAGTTGTTGTTTGTGAAAGATCAATAGGGTCAGGTGTCATACAATGCAAATCAGCCCTGGAATACTGGGGACTTTAAACAGCAGCAGGGATGGCTACAGCGGATGTAAGACATTCTGTATTTGCTGCTTTGTACCTCCGTAACCTGCTGTTCTATTACAGTAAAGAATACACTTTGCCATAGTCACTAAAACATAAAGATTAAGACGTTTAAGTGAGTTTATTTCATATTTGTGTTGGATTAGTATTTTATTTGCTCCAAATTATTGTTATATGCTTATCTGACATGTTATTTAGTAGAATTTCATATTTTCCAGAAGGTATGTAGTCAAGTGAGCTATAGCTTCATTTCCAGATTGTGTTACCTTATCACTGTGGAACCAATACATATATAAGTTTCCTGGACAAAAAATTAGTCACCTTGGATGTTCAAGGTTATAAATATCTGTGGATTGTGTGATGGGATCCATAAATTCAGAAGAGGTAGTACAGTGTAGTGAATGCCCTTTACAATGTGGAAAATTGGTCACAAATCAGATGTAAATGATTAGTTAAAAGGATTGTTTCAATTTGGGCACCCAACACCACAGTGTGAAGGAAGTAGCTGAATTTGCAGGTGTACTGAAGCATACAGTCATACAGGTCGACCAGAAGTTGCAATAATCCCAGCCTACAAGAAATTTCCTCAGAACTTGTGGCTGAAAGACACAGACATGGACTGCCAATAGGTTTCAAGGCTTGTGAATGAAAATCACATTACTTCCAGACAAAAATTGCTTTAAGAAGTCAACACATCCTTCACAACCAATTTTGGAAAGAACCTTCCACAGGGAACCACATACCATGAACATATGAAGCAGAGCAGCATACAAAAGGCCTTCTTGTCCAATTCTGACAAGAATTTCTTATAGACTGGGATTTTTACCACTGCTGGTAGACCTGTATGACTATATGCTTTTTCACACTGTGGCTGTTGGTGCCCAAATGCAATCACTACTTTTTGCAAATCATTAACATCTGTTTTGTGACCCATTTCCAACACTGAATGAGACATTCACTGCACTTTACCACTCAAGTCTAGTCAGTCTATGAATCACATTGCACACCCTGCAGATATTTATAGCCCAATCACACTCGTACAACGCCATCTGCAGTGGCTTCAATTTAGTACCACCTTAAAAATGCAAGTTTAAAACAAAACATTTTGTACTGGGATTTTATTTCTGATCATCACATCCACCCTCACAGGGTCTGATGTGATCTTGTAGCAAGAAAACAAGCCTGGGTATTACCCGATAGACTGCGGGTACTGTACAACGGGCCTAAATCCCACCGTTATAGTCCTCTTTTAACATATAGAGTACAACTTATAACATTTACAGCATTCAACATATGGTCTTATCCCAAACAACTTACAGTTTCTGTAATTTGTAAAGACTATCATTGCCTGGGCTGTACGCTGCCATGTGGGATGCAGCCTTATTATCCACTACACTATACCAAACCATTGATATATAATTGACAGCACAAGCAAGATAAGCCTACTAGAAAAAGTTATTGGGAGGTGTTTAGATGTGCTACATCCATGAGACAATGACAGTCTTGCTGTTTGTTGGACATTACTGAAAAGTGCATCCTGATGTGTAGGCGTTTAAGTGGTTTGCCAATGGTAACAAAGATCATGAAACATGATACATTTACTGCCCAGCTTAATCATGTCCTTAATGCTTCTATAAAAGACACAGTATACTATGCAGTGCAATAATTTTGGATGATTAAAATTCTTGATGGCCATTCCACAATGACAAAAATGCTACATAGTGAACATTAAATGATTTAACAAATGAACCATTCCAAACACAGAGCTCACATTCTCTTAGAAGTAGCAGTTTGTGAAATGTCACTAGTGTCGGACGTCATACAATGCAAATATGTCCAGGAATATACAGACAGGACAATAAACAGAAACAGCAGCAGGGACAGATTAGAAATTTCAATAAGACTGTTCAGATAGGCCATTTCTGATGTTCTGTAAATGGTTACATCACAATTAATTTATGT
>BRDA01074323.1:10000-12297 GCA_036984385.1 Crenuchus spilurus | reverse complement strand
TGTGTGTGTGTGTGTATGTGTGTGTGTGTGTGTGTGTGAGAGAGAGAGAGAGAGAGAGAGAGAGAGAGAGACTTGTGGAAAACTTGGTGGAGCCACGCGGTTGTGGCAAAATAAAGAAACTGGCGGCACAAAGTTTCTCATTAATGTGCTGGAATGTGCAAGATATGGAAAATGGTGTGTGTGTGTGTGTTTGTGTGTGTGTGTGTGTGTGTGTCTACGTTTGTCTGTGTGCGTGCTGATGTTTATCAGTGAAGATCTCTGCTCCTCATCTTCACTCATAATCTGGATTGAATATGATGTCACACACTGACGCAGTTGTAGTTACTGGATAAAAATCTGACATATGGAGGTACTGGATGGTTATGGGTCAGTACCTGTCCTGTCATTGATGCTGGGGCTTCTCATGGTTCTGTTTTAGGCCCAGATAATAAGCTAGAGAATGTCTATCAGTCTGTGTTTGTATTTTTATTTACTGCAGGACTTTTATTTTGTAAATGTCTTAACTTAAAACTACTTCACTGTAGACTCCTAAAGACAGGCGGTATATTTGCATATGATTTGCATAACTGCATATGTATATGAGCTGTGACTCAGGGGTGAGGCTGAGCTGACAGGGGTGTGTTGGGGTTGGCTCGGGTTTTGGGTGGTGGGAGGGTGAAGAGGAGGTGGGTGGGGTGGGGGGTGTATTTAACTTGGTAGCATGCGGACCGCTCCGCACAAACCTCACCCGCATCTCCTTCTAGAGCCGAGCCCGAGCGCAGCCGAGCAGAGCCGAGCCTTGAAGGTAACCGGAGGAGGCCATGAGGGGACAGCCGGCGACGGCAGCGCGAGAGGAGAGGCGCGAGTCGCACGCGCACACGAGGCCAGAGCGCGTCATGTGAAGCAAAACAGAGAGACAGAGAGAGAGAGACGTTAACGGAGGAGGGAGGAATAATACTGAATACCCGGGACAGTCTGGAGCCTCCAGAGAGAGAGAGAGAGAGAGAGAGAGAGAGAGAGAGAGAGAGAGAGAGAGAGAGAGAGAGAGAGAGAGAGTAAAAATAACACGGGGACACTGAGCCTGTGTGACATTTATCGGGACGCCCAGAGACAGCACGCGCGTATCCGGGAACGAGACAGAGAGGAGGAGGTGGAGGAGCAGGAGGGTGGAGCTGCTGGGGTCGCGCGCCTACTTCATTCTGATGTCGCGCGCCGGACTTTCAGAGGAAGTCTGCCCGCTCAAGTCCCCCCGTCTGTCTGATCTCCGTCCACGCGCAGCCGCGTCACCATGGTGACCCGCACCGACTGCTTTTAAAGAAGCAGGGGGACACGGGTGCTGAAAGAAAAGTTCGGAGACTATTTATAATATTAATATAATTATTTATTTATTTCTGTCGTCTATCTACGGACTGTATCACCACACACACACAGAGAGACACATAAGTGTGTATAAGTGTGTGTCTATAAGAGGCTGAGGACACTGAGACCTCCTCGCGCGCTCTATTAAAAGGCTCGTGCTCGTGCTGTCCGCCGGACTATTTATGCCGCACTGAGCCGGACAGCGTGACACCCCCCACCCCCTCCGTCCCCGCCTCCCCCTCCCACCATCTGCCTCGACCGGAGACACGCGCCGCCGTCCAGCCCGTGCCATGGGGCTCCCGCGCGGGATGATGGGACTCGCGCCGCTGCTGCTGCTGCTGTGCGCGCGCCTTGCCGGCGCCCAGCACTACCTGCGCCTGCGCCCGTCGCCCAGCGACCACCTGCCCGTACCGGACCTGAAGGAGGACCCTGACCCGGAGTACGACCCGCGCGAGCAAGACCTCAACGAGCGGACGCTGCGCAAGAAGCTCGGCAGCCACTTCGACCCAGGCTTCATGTCGGTGGGCGCGCCGCCGCAGTTCAACTCCAGCGCGCGTGCGGCCCCGTCGCCGCCCGGCGCCGCTCCCGCCGACTTCCGGCGGCTGGACCTGACAGCCACACCGTACGGCGCGCGCCTGCGGCTGGGCAAGAAGGCGCGCCGGAAGCTCGTGCAGTTCCTGTGGACGTACACGCACTGCCCAGTGCTCTATGGCTGGAAGGACCTGGGCGCGCGCTTCTGGCCGCGCTACATCAAGGAGGGCACGTGCTTCAGCGAGCGCTCCTGCTCGCTACCCGAGGGCATGTTCTGTAAGCCGGTGAAGTCCGTCACCAAGACGTTCCTGCGCTGGTACTGTCAGGGCTTCCTGCGGCAGAAGTACTGCACCTGGATCCCCGTGCAGTACCCCATCATCTCCGAGTGCAAGTGCTCCTGCTGAGAACGGGCATGCTCAGAGTGAGTG
>BRDA01074323.1:0-5000 GCA_036984385.1 Crenuchus spilurus | reverse complement strand
CCAAAAAGGTTGTCACCCTCCTGTTTCAATGACTATCGGCCGGTTGCACTCACCTCCATCCTCATGAAGTGCTTCGAGCTGCTAGTCATGCAACACATCAGGTCCTCCCTCACCCCCTCCCTGGACCCCTACCAGTTTGCATATCGGTCTAATCACTCGACTGATGATGCTATCTGCACTGTTTTCTACTCAGCCCTTACTCATCTGGATAAGAATGACACCTACGTCAGGATGCTGTTTATTGACTTCAGTTTAGCATTCAACACAATCATCCCCCAACAACTCATTCATAAACTGGACAGTCTGAGTCTGAATACATCACTGTGCAACTGGCTGCTTGACTTCCTGACTGGAAGACCTCAGGCAGTACATGTTGGCAGTAACTCATCCAGCTTCATCACTCTGAACAAGAGGGCCCCCCAAGGATGTGTGCTGAGCCCCCTTCTGTTCACTCTAATAACCCACGACTACTCCCCATCACACCTCCAACCTCTTTATCAAGTTTGTGGATGATATGACTGTAATTGGCCTTATCACCAATAACAATGAGTTACAATACAGGAGTGAGGTGAGCCGGCTAGCCTCATGGTGCAAACACAACAAAATCTCTCTGAACACAGAGAAGACTAAGGAGATTGTGGTGCAGTGTTAATTTTGTTAATGATAATTATGACAAAAAATATTAGTTGATGACCATTTTTTTCCACAACAAAAATGTAACGAGAACTAAATAAAAACTAATATTTTAAAATGAAAACTATGACTAAAAGAATTAGACTTTTCGTCAATGAATAAAAATGAAATGAAAATGTCACAGAAGGACAAAAAGAATGTTTTTGTCCAGTAATCCGCTTTTAAAATTAAACCTGCCACATGTCTGATTTTCTTAAAGCAGGTTATGTAAGCTCCCCTGTCACAGTCACATTGGTGCAGTTTAGCTAGCTAGTGGATAACTACTTAGTTAATGTTAACGCCAACAGGAACGAGTAAAGAAATGAGGAAAGGCCAGCACACCGGAGAAACCCAACTCTTTCCCTCTTAATATAACCTTTATCGTTTGTGACAGAAAGCTCAGAGGACAGACTTCTCTCGTGTGTCTGTTGTTGGTTATACTGGATATTTACGCAGATATAAATAATTTCTGGTTTTTAAGAGGCTGTGAAGGGATTGCTGTTAATGTGTGTGTGTAGTCACATTGATACCAAATTGTATTTACATACTATATTTTGTCATGTAAAAGTTAAATAAACGCAAAGTGTTTTAGAAAAAGAAAAATGGGCCAACTTTCTTCCACAAAATCTGATGTCATTGTGTTATTAAATGTAACAAAAATTAAAGACTATTGTTTTATTAAAATAACAGTAAGCAGTCTAAAATAGCTCTAATTTAAAGTAGTATAAAATAGTAAAAAATACAACTAAAATTTGATTAAATATTTAAAACATTTAATTGACTAAAACTAGACTAAAATATTTTCAGTTTTCGTCAACAAAAAGTAGACTAAAACTAATATACATTTTAGTCAGAAGACTAGGACTAAAACTAAATCAAAATCACCTGTCAAAATTAACACTGTTGTGGTGGACTTCAGGAAAACTCACATATAGCATGCTCCTCTTTCCATGAACGTAGCTGCTGTGGAGAGGGTGAGCAGCATTAAGTTCTTGGGGGGGGTGTCACAGTTGACATCTCCTGGACCATCAACACAGCATCATTGGTCAAGAAGGCTCACCAGCAGCTTTACTTTCTCCGCAAGCTAAGAAGAGCTGGAGCCCCCACCCCCATCATGACCACCTTCTACAGGGGGGCCATCGAGAACGTCCTAACTAGCTGTTTCACTGTGTGGTACGGGGCCTGCAAAGCATCCTGCCACAAGTCCCTTCAGCGTATTGTGACGCTGACTCACTAACGGTCACTCCTTGACATGTATCAGACCAATTTTTTATTCAGCTCAGTATCAGCATTCACAGGAAATCTACTGGTGCTCCAGCCATGGCAACTTTCCGAAGCAATCTCAAAAACCTTTGTGTAGAGCAATACTCATCGCTGGTCACCACTACTATGCCTCCACTGGGCTCATTCTCCGCTCTCAGCGTAAATGCTGCCTCCAACACTCTCTGCTCCATGCTGAGCTCCTGTCTGGACAAATTCTGTCCAGTGACATCTCAAACTATTCGCACTAACAAGCCACAGCCATGGCTTAAAAATGAGTCCTTCAGGGAGCTACGCGTAAAACTCTGGGCTGCCGAAAGGAAATGGCAAAAAAGCGTATCATGTCGGACCTATCAAACTACCAGTTACTCTTGGCTTCATTCTTAGACTGCCTTACAACTGCCAAAACCAACTTCTATCACAATAAGATCGGTTCTCTGAAAGACTGTTGGAAATTATTCACAGCATTCAGATCGCTGCTGAACCCTCCAGCTGCTCCTCTGCCTACCTGCCTCACAGCGGAAACCTTTGCCTCGTTCTTCACCGGGAAAGTGACTGACCCACCTACTGCCTCTGCTACTCAATCTATTTCGACCAAGAGAATTACATTCTCTTCATTTACTCCTCTCTCTGAGGAGGAAGCACTAGCCCTCCTAACATGTAGCCGTCCTACTACATGCCCGCTTGATCCGATACCAACAGACCTACTACTAACTATTGCACCTACTATTATTCCAGCCATCACACATGTGATAAACAATTCACTTTCCAGCGGTGAATTCCCGTCTGCCTTCAAACAGGCTCAGGTGACACCACTACTTAAAAAGCCCTCACTCAACCCTGTCCAGCTTGACAACTATCGGCTGGCTTCGCTACTGCCTTTCCTCTCTAATCTCATAGAAAGGGAAGTGTACAATCAGGTATCTGATTTCCTCACCCAAAACGACCATCTCGATCGTAACCAATCTGGTTTTAAAAAGGGACACTCTACTGAAACGGCTCTGTTGTCCGTCACAGAAGCCTTAAAAACTGCCAGAGCTACCAGACAGTCCTCGGTGCTCATATTGCTGGACCTATCAGCAGCTTTTGACACGGTCAATCACGACCTCCTATTATCTATGCTTTCAAACATGGGTATCTCGGATACACCACTGTCATGGTTCGGATCCTACCTCACTGAGCGTTCATTTAAAGTGTCATGGCTAGGACAGCTGTCCTCTTTGCACTCACTGTCCACCGGAGTGCCCCAAGGCTCAGCACTGGGATCCCTTCTTTTTTCCATTTACACTACCTCATTGGGACCAGTTATCCGCTCACATGGCTTTCCCTACCATTGCTTTGCTGATGATACTCAGCTCTATCTGTCATTCCCGCCTGATGATGACTCTTCCATCTCGTCGCGGATATCTCACTGCCTCTCAGATATATCCTCATGGATGAAGGATCACCACCTACAACTTAACTTCTCAAAGACTGAACTACTGGTCTTCTCTGCAAAACAGTCGGTTCAACACAACCTCACCTTGATGATTGACTCTCTCTCACTCTCTCCATCAAAGGTTGTTAGGAACCTCGGGGTTATGTTTGATGACCAGCTTTCATTCACACATCATGTGGCCTCTGTTGCACGGTCCTGCCGCTTGGCACTCTATAATGTCAGACAAATCAGACCGTTCCTAATGCAACATGCCACTCAACTCTTGGTACAAGCTGTGTTTATCCCATGCCTCGATTACTGCAACGCCGTGCTAACAGGCCTCCCAGCCTGCACTATTAAACCACTACAGATGGTCCAGAATGCAGCAGCACGTGTGGTTTTTAACCATCCAAAATGGGCACATGTCACCCCACTGCTCATTGAGCTACATTGGCTCCCGATTGCTGCCCAGATCAAACACAAAGCCTGCACGATTGCCTATAAGGTGATGACAGAGCAGGCTCCCTCTTATCTGCACTCACTCCTTAAAGCTTATATCCTGGCCCAGTCGCTGCGCTCCTCCACTGAACATCGCCTTGCTTTGCCTAACATTCACACAAAGCAATCCAGACTGTTCTCCTCAGTAGTTCCAAGATGGTGGAACAAGCTGCCTACCACCACTAGAGCAGAGGTGTCCCTCACTGGTTTCAAGAAACTCCTAAAATCCAAGCTCTTCAAAGTGCATCTGCTCTAGTGATCCCAACTACTCCCCATGAGTACTGATATGCATTCAACATTCTATATTGGAATGTTAATTATTTAACTTTAGTATTTTTTTGCATTTGTACTTTTTATACTATACCGCTAAATGCAATGTAATGTAATGTAATGTATTGTTAGAACAGCTGAGAAGATCATCAGCACCTCTCTCCCCTGTCTTCAGGACTTGTACAGCTCCGGCCTCACACGGAAAGCTGTCTGCTTGGTGGGTGATCTTAGCCACCCATTACACAGTTATTTTAGTCTGCCCCCATAAGGGAGGAGACTGAGTAGTCTCAGGGTTAGGACCAGCAGACTGAGGGACAGCTCCATCCATCAGGCTCTGCGGATGCTGAACTTTCTTCCTTCTCCGCCCCCCACGTGCTCACTAACTAATTAACTAATTAACTTAACTGGTCCTTTCAAGAACGGTCACTTCCACTATTCACACGTCCACCAACCACTTCCATTATTCCCCTCATTTGTACATAACTTGGACCTCTTAATAGTACCAGTATGCACTCTGTCACTTTATCAGATCTATACCACTATATTGCACTATTGTACAGCCTATTATTAATGTAATATTAATTTTTTGCTGTTTGTTTCTATTTCTATTTTTGTTCCTAATGTCTTTCTGCTGATATTATCTATTTTTTAAAATCTATTTTGCTTTCCTTGTTTATTTTTTGCTGGAACTTGGGTAGGTGAGAAACACAATTTCAATCCTCTGTATGTCCTGTGCATATGCAGAATTGCAGAGGTGGGAGTAAGTCACAAGCAAGTCTCAAGTCATCGCTTTCAAGTCTCAAGCAAGTCCCAAGTCACTGTGGTGAGAACCAAGCAAGTCAAGTCGAGTCCCTGCTATAAGTCAAGCAAGTCACAAGTCAAG
>BRDA01074321.1:0-12537 GCA_036984385.1 Crenuchus spilurus | reverse complement strand
AGTGTACTGCACATGTGCAGAATTGATTTGGGATCACGTCATTGGAAGCATGCAAAATTTGAATGATTCTAGGCCAGACTAGGGTGTTTGGCGCACTTTTTGGTGTAAAAAAAAAAAAGGTCGGGTGCTTTTTAGAGGATCGGGCGGGGATGATCACCAATTCTTTTTTTTTTTACTTGGCCTTAGTTTCAAATGCTTTGTACAGGGCAATCCAAAAAGGTTGATATTTCAATAGTTGTGTAAAAGTATTTATATAATCTTAGCATTATAACAGCTTCTTGGTTTGCTTGCAAATAGCAACAGCCATTTGCCGAAAAGTAAGAGTCCCACTCAGTCAGGTAGATTAGAAACAATGAAAGCCAGGCGGAAGGTCTGAGTACAACCATAAACGATTTCCAATCCTGTGGTACTGAGGCCACCATGGAGACCAATTTTAGCTGGAATGCTTGGATAGGCCAAGTCTCAAAGCACCAAGAGTTTCCTGGGATGAATTTGCAATTTATGATGGGGAAGAAAAAGTTTAACACTAACAAAGGGCAGCAGACAAAAAAGGCCATTATTCCATTTCTCACTCACCACATGAGGCTTTACTGGTAATTTTAATCCCCCTTTTCTCAATCTTCTCCTCTCCATGGAATATGTGTGGTTGACATGCTATTCTAAATCTGTGGTGTTTTCTTTTTTTGGACTTCAGTATTGAATAGGCAAAATCTAAGCATGCTGTTTGTATCTTGATTTCATTTTTTCTACTGAAATATCCAGTCAGATCACAGACATGTAATGATTTTATTAGATCCAGAATATGCAATGTTTTTATAACAGTGTTTGTAAATAATAACCAGAGACAAGGCTCCAGTTTGATCCACTGACCCAGTGTTGATCTTTATTGTTGATTTAGTTAGTCTCTAAATGAAGGAAGAAAAGCATGCCTCCATTTCCCTTTCAAGCACTGTAAAGAATTCAGAGCCAAGTTTATCAGTTTGTGGCTCTGAAGTGCATAATTATGGCTTAGTTAGTCACTTAATAGTAAATACATTTTGTCTTAAGTATTTTATACTAATTGCTACCAATATGTTCATAGTAGAGTGTTGTTAATATAAACCTATGGACCTTTAAATGTTTAAAGGATGAATGATGACAGGAAGGAGATAAAGGAAGAATGGATGTCAGAAAATGTACTAACGACAACAGGCAACAGTTTGGTATTGTCCACACTGGCAATCCGATAGAATCTGGAATTTGCTTTTTTTTTTTTTTTGGTAGAATTACAGCCTGTGGTATATAGAGCTGGAATGAGGAGTCACTATGTCCCTAAACTTAATTAAATGGTGAAGGATGGATTGATGGTATATAAAGTCATGTTTCAGCCAGCTCTATCTATCTATCTATCTATCTATCTATCTATCTATCTATCTATCTATCTGTCTGTCTGTCTGTCTGTCTATTAATCTATCAATCTATCTATCCATCCTTCTATCTATCTATCTATCTATCTATCTATCTATCTATCTATCTATCTATCTATCTATCTATGCTGATGAAAGTGATGCATTGAAATTACTTGATTCAGATTACATACATGGGTTTCCCTTTTTGCGTTGCATTCTTTTGGGAATAATTGTGTTGATCCCATGAGGTTGATTTTATTAATTTATAATGATTTATATCAGTGGTCAAATTTACTCCTAGAGATCTACCTTTTTACATACTTTAGCTTCAACCCTAGTCAAGCCCAGTTGATCTATCTCATTAGTGCTTTCAGAAGCTCTTGATGAGCTAAATGTGGTGCTGAATGAGCTGAAACCCCCTGACATAAATATCCAAACTATCTTACAATTCAGGCTATATGTGTTAATTTAGAGACGCTACCAGCCAAATTGCTTACAAATGTCATGATGTAGTGTGTAAGGCCTACATATTCCTGAACATCACAATAAATATAATCTCCAGTACTAAGCCCCGAACATAGAAAGTGTGCAAGGCTGAACATAATTTCCAAAAAGTAAACATTTGGAAGTACCCGTGACCTGAAGGCTCACTAAAGTATGATCCTGAGCCATGTCTTTTTCAGTAGCAGAGATTTATCATTTAGCTTTAATCAATGGGTCACAGCTTTCTGGCACCATATATCAGTCTACCTTTCAGAGGTTGAGATTCATTTGTCCTGGTTTGGAGATGACCGGTGTGACCTCACTGTGTCTGCTCCTGATGACTAGCCGCTAGGGAGATCAGGAAACATAACCTTTCCCAGATGCACTCATCACACTCCCTCATGAGAATGTTGCCCCCACACTTATACATACCACTTGCTTCTTCATCCTCACTATCTGGCTAAGAATACTTCAGAGCAGTGGATGTCAAATCAGTTCTTGTGATGCAGTCAAAGGCAAACGGATCATATTCTGAGTGCAGGGGACATTAAAGGCAACAGTACCTGATCTTGAGTCAAATCGAGCCAGTTTTTTTTCTCTCATTTTCTCTGGAAACTCAATTTCTCTTTTATGCAACAGTCAGCGACTGGAGTTTTGTCCACCACACCTGTATTGTTCATCTAACCACTTGTTGCGATATAACAGCAAAGCTTTACTCTAACCTACAGAAGAAATGGCTAATATTATATCTGAAACAATGTTTGTTCTTTTTACAACTGTTACAGTATCCAGTCAGCAAATCGGTTAATATTGTCTATTCCCTTCATTATTGAGTCTGTGAAATCACAGTTGAGATTATTTTTGAGGTTATTTATGATACCATTTGAGCTCTCTAGTTAAATAGTTTATGTGGCCTTGCTCTCATTGGTGCCACTCTTTCCTTCTCAGAACAACAACAGAGGGACACATATAACCACTTGAACCGTAAAATTGTTTTTATGGTCCCTTTATGGTGCTTTCTCTTTTCCTCAATCTCTTTTAGAGACAGTAGCTAAAGGGTAGCCATCTCCAGCATACAAGAGGTTACAGCTTTAAGGAATAAAAAATTTAGTAACATTTGTGGAAATGACCCTTGTTATAGGTCAGAAGGTATCTTGATTATGCTTCTTCAGACATTCTACTCATGTTGATTTTTAAGTGTTTTTTATTGTTTGTATTTATTATTATTAGTATTACTTTTTAAAGAAGTTAAAACATATTCTCTGTAATCTATAAGGAGTCCATCAGCCATGGTAATCATGCCACTTGTCTACATGTATCAGTATTTTTTAGTATATTTTATTACAGGTGGTATTCTAGAGGTTTCTAGCTAGAACCAGCACAGTGTATGCCCTTAACCAAAATAGTAAGAAGCTATGTTTTAAGTTATAGCAGAAGCATTGCCCTAGTACAGACTTCAAGCAAGTTCCAGAGTCTGGAGTCTACAGTTGTAGTGATGGAAATGATTCAGCAAAACAAATACTTAATAGTTATTAGGCAGTGCCACATCAACAACAACAAAAAAAAACATTATCATAGCCTTTTATGTTTACTGTTGATCAGTGTGGCTTATTGCTCATGAAAATCAGAAATCCCGAATCTAAGATTATTTGAATATTTAATTTGGAATTTGAGTAAACTAATATTCCAATGACATAAACCTTAAGAACAAAAGAAGCTTGAAATATGTTGCTCTACGTGTAATAAACATAAAATATCTACCTTTTTGAATTTGCAAATGAGTTTTCAGAATTATTCAGACTATCAAATTTTCAGAATTCTCAGCATATTAGATCACATTAGTTGCATGCAGTGTAAACAACAGTCATCACACTCTTAAAGGGGCAGCACAGATTAAATTACAGAAATGGCATCCACTGGTAGGCTTCATTTTGTCATATTTTTGCTTTGCTAATTGTAGAAGATCGTGAGTAGAAGTTGTTGGTGGTTTTGCTTTGTTTAAGATTACACAGATTCTTTCTGTTTTCTGCACAGAATATGCTGGCTGTTGACAAACAGGTCAAGAGGACCAAAACAGTTCTGTTTGCCATATGAAATCAATCAGTGTTTAGAACTTTTTTATGTCAAACACATGTTAATGGTCTTCTTGCTTGTAGGTGGCCTTCCTGCAGACCCATAGTACTATTATGTGCAAATTGACGGGTGATGTCATGTGATGCTTAGATTGTGATTTTGTTCTTTCCTAACCTTCTATCATCTCCCTGATTTACTATTCCCACACCTCCTTCCATAGCTGATCTGAAATCACCCTGTTCTTTGTTCTTTATTGCCTGGCTTCACTAGTGGAACCCTGCAGTTTAATCGCCACTTTCTCTTTTTTCTTTGCACAGGGACCTCTTGGTTTGGACGGTAAACCCGTGAGTATTGACCCCTTTCCCTGAAACCTCAGCTTTGACTGACAGCTGGAATACACATGCACATGTGCGATGCAGTGAAAGCTTGTAGACATAGCTGTTAAAGTGCCTGTAGAAGAGGATTCAATTTCAAACATTCTGTGCCCTGAGATCTCTGTGGTGGTCAGAATTGCAATAACTGCTGAATAGTAAATATCTGAAGCAGATAAGCCTGTGCTAAGGTTGAGATAACATTTGAGATAATTATACTAGGTGAGAATATTATGAATATTACGTGAGATTTTAGAATATTTTTACTAGGTTTGGAAATAAATGATATTAATATTTGAGTTAATTTATTTCTGCTGTTATATATCTACACCTATATAAAGTCCACAGATTGCTGTTTATGTATAAATTAACAGGAATTTCATTTGTAATCACAGAAATGTTGTGTTATCAAAGGAAAGCAAACATTTAACCTTAAGTTATTAATAGGATGTTTTATTATTAGAAAGTTGTGTAATGCTATAATGAAGATTATGTTACATATTTACATACAAAGTGAGTTGTGTAATGTAATAAGTAACTTTACGTTAAATTTCCAACTTTGAATCTGTACATCTGCCCTTTTTCTTGATTTTTTTAAACATTAAATAATAACATGGCATGATTAAAAAAATCATGAATGTGATCCTGGGTTGGCACATCTGACAGATTTTTCTGAGTGAGATACTGTTGTGATTGAATTACGACATGCTTCTGTTATTACAATATTAAGAACTTGTACAGTCCTGGGCAAAATAATGGACCAAACACAAAACAAAATCAGTTTGAGCCAACATTCACTCATCACTGCTTGTTACTGCAGTGAACTATTGGGGGTAAAGCTGGATACAGGCAGTTTCACTTACAGTACCAGTCAGAAGTTTGGACACACTTTCTGGACATTGTGTTTTTTCATTATTTAAATGGTCTGCATTGTAGATTAATTCTAAAGTCATTCAAAATATTAAGAAATTCATATGAAATTATGTAGTAAGCAAAAAGTGTTAAACAAACCACAATATGTTTAGATTCTTCAAAGTAGGCACCTTGCTTAGATGACAGCTTTGCACATCTTGACATTTTTTCAGTCACCTTTATGAAGTATGGAATGACTTTCAGTTAACAGTTGAGACCATCAGTTGTGTGCCTGCTTTGAAGAATTTAAAATCTAAAACATATTCTGGTTTGTTTAACACTTTTAAGTTTACTACATGATTTCTTCACTCATAGTCTGTATGACTTCAGTGTTAATTTACAATGTAGGAAAATATAATAAATAAAGACATTGAATGAGATGGTGTGTCCAAACTTTTGACTGGTACTTTTCATAGATGAAAGCCTGAAAACAAACTCATTTATAGTGACAAGAGTGACAGATACAGTATCTACAGGTACACATCTACAATATACAGCTTTATGAATAATATTTGAATATGTTAGAATATTTTTTTACTTTTTGTTTGAACTATTTTTTTTGCCTAGGAGTGTGCACTTATTCTTCATGAATGTATTTTTGATGTATGATATGTATGGATGTTCAGAATATTATGTGCCTTTGCAGGATAATCTCAGGATCGTAAACAATTTTTTCTGTTTTCTTTCCTTATTTCTACATGACCCTGTGTTTAACTAAAGGGTTCTCCTGGGCCTAAAGGAAGTCAGGTAATTTACATGTTGTTGCTATTAGGGCTGCATGATTTGAGTACAATATCTAATTGCGATTTTTTCACAGAATATTGCGATTTAATGCGATTTAAACCCCAAACCAGCTTTAGTGGTTAACACACACACACACACACACACACACACACACACACACACATATATATATATATATATATATATATATATATATATATATAAACCTGTTTCTACATAAAAAGGATTCCCAGGGTTCTCAGATTAAGAGTTGTCAGTTGTCACCTATAAAATAAAGACAGACAAAATAAATAAATTCATATTAACTGCAACATGAGTAAAAATCTTACCAGTAACAGTAAATGTGTGAAACATGAATGAATATCAAGTTACTTGCATATTTGACTGGTCAGCAGTGGACAGTAATGCCTCACTAGAAAAGTTGAAATTACAATGTATCTGTTTTATCTTAAACGGCGGCCGTTTCCCAGACACTGGGATTAAGCCTAGTCTTAGAGTGCACCGCCTTTTGAATGAGATTTTGAATGCATTTTCTGAAAGAAAAATACATTCTATGAAAAATGCTAAAATGTAATAAAAACTAAGAAAAAGTGCCATCAGTGCCGATTACTTTTATTTCTATGAATAAAACATGCACACACTAACACACACTATATCCATTCATCTATTATCACACCTGCTTAATCCTTAACAGAGTCACGGTTAGACCCCTACCCCTTCTCTGGGCGCAGGGCAGAGCATCACACTATTCAACTAAGCCCAGGACAGGGTGCCAGTCCATCACTGGGTGCACACACACAAAAAATTTAGAGTACCCAAACACACACACACACACAACTATGAAAGTGTCACACTAGGCATTTATATATGGTGAGAACTAAAATTAAAAAACAAATATAGATATATTCATGTTTGAGTGTGTGTGTGTGTGTGTGTGAGAGAGAGAGAGAGAAGAACGTGGCAGCATGTTCAATATTCTGTAATATCGTTTACTTACTGATCGCAAGATTGAGTTTGTGGCCAAAACACTGTAGCCTGGTCACTCGTTTATTTCGGCTGCCTTTATCATGTTTGAGACATTATCTGTGGTTGTGCACACTTGTCCCTCTTCATTTAAACCCGATTTAGCCAACTTGTCTTTTAATCGATTAGCGATGTGAAGTGATGGTAAGGTTCAGTTCGGCTGTACCACATATCTGTCGTTGTCACGTAGTACTCCACGTTTCTCAGCTCTGTTTCAACTTTGTCAGTTGTCATGAAACCAAAATGCCCCCATACACACGATGTGCAGTTTTTCTTTGGTGACAACTCGTCTGCTGGACTTTGGGCCTCGTTTGCTTGCTCAGGTAAAACGTTAATCTTTTCTCTGACGTCGAGTGCAGTGCTGCTTCTTTTTAACTTTCTTGCTAAAGATATTAGCTCTGCCGGATATGCATGACTAGCGGCTTCTGATTGGTCATCAGGACGTTTCACACGTTTTTTGTTGGGTTTTTTTCCCTAGTGATACTTGCAGGCTATTGGCTAATTCAAATCGCAGCTCCTGCGATTGGAAAATCGCGTCCATTCAAATCGCGATTTTGATTAAAAACGATTAATTGTTCAGCCCTAGTTGCTATCCACCTGCTTGAGTCTTGAGTACCAGTTTGAGATATGAGTTTTGTTGTCTGCTAAAAGTTGAAACATTTCCAACTTTATCAGATCATGTGTGCATTTAGATGGTGATTTTTCAGTAGCAGTCTTTACACCCATCTGGTTGCTGTTACCCCATGCTGGTTAAATAGGAAAGGGTGGTTTTATTCTTGTTTGGAGACTAAGTATTCAAAAACAACATGTCTAGCTTTTCCTACCATTTATCAGCTAAGATACTATATAGAGACAGACACCACAAAGGCTTATTCTTGATCCAACTAGCCACAAATGAGTTGGAAATAATGGATTACATAGTAAAGGGAGAAATTCATCATTCTTAACTTTCATTCTTCCAGCTAGGTCATCTTCTAAGGGCCCCATTTCTCTCGCTGTCATTGCCAAGAGAAACCCATTTGTCCATAGCAATGTAAACCACTTAGGCTGAGAGGACTCTCTGAAAACGCATCCTCTCCAAACATCATCAATCTGTTGCTCGCTGCACGAAAGAGACGTCAAGTTGTTTTGGTTCACCCGAGAGAAAAATCACAGTCAATTGAGTTCAACCGTGAATCTCAACCAGGTGTGATATTGGCTGAAGTACCTCAAGGCTCAGTGGTCTAACCACAGGGGGCTCACCTGGAACTTCACCTGTACTGAACCTCATTGCAGCTGTGCAGTTTATGAGCTGTTTACTGATCCAACTTGACTGGACTGAGTGCCACTTATTTGTACAGCTGGGCAACATGGCAATCACAATACTTCACATAATAAAATATTGAATATGTATCAAATGCATTTTGCAAATAAGATTTGTACATCCAGGGATTGCAAGAATACGCCAAAGGAAAAAAAAAAACAGCTGGTAAAAATAAATTAGGCTGACATGAGCAGTCTGCGTTTTACTATGCACTTGTACAATACGCCAGCCAGCTACATCATTAAAACCACCTATTTGTTTCTACACTCATTGTCTTTTTTATCAGCTGCACTGACCATATAGGTGCCCTTTGTAGTTCTACGATTACAGACTGTAGTCCATCTGTTTACTTGTTCTTTAAACATCAGGACCCCAATAAAGCAGGTATTACTTGGGTGGTTGATCATTCTCAGCACTGCAGTGACACTGATGTGGTGGTGGTGAGCAGCAAGAGATGAGCTATTGTCTGATTTTACATCTACAAGGTGCACCAACAAGGTGCATCTAATAGAGTGTACAGTGAGTGGACACAGTGTCTAAAAACATCAGCAGCTCTGCTGTGTCTGATCCACTCATACCAACACAACACACACTAACACACCACCACCACATCAGTTTCACTACTGTGCAGAGAATGAGCCACCATTCAAACAACACCTACTTTGTAGTGTTCCTGGTGGGGTCCTGTCCATGAAGAACAAGTTCAAAAAAGGATAACAGACTATCCCAAGAAACAAATTGTAAGCTGGGGTTGAGACAGGAGGGAGACGGAAGCCAGTGTGGAGTGCAACCTGTGGTTTTTATTTGACAGCAGACAAACACGGAGGCTGTGAAACACACTAGACTGTGGCAAAAACAACACTTGAACTTGACTGAGACAGACCTGACAGAGATGTATACACTCAGAATGACAGACGGCAAACATGACGTGACGAGGCTTAAACATAATAATGGCATGTAATGTGAGAAGGCACAGGTGAGACAAGACATGACCAGATGAGACAGGGGGCATGAACATGACGTAAACATAAAATGAGAGAACAATAGAGGCACACATGGCAGACAAACAGGAAGGGGGCATGGCCTGAGACGTCGCGTCAGGAGGGAAGCTCACACAGATGGGCTAACTATGTTAATATTAAATAACTATTAAACGTTATAATGAATAATAAAATAATAAAAATTCATATTAATCATTAATAAAATATTAATACATTATTACATATTATTTATAAATAATAAACTGTTGAAAGCATGTAGCATAAAATTATCACCCAATCATTTTCAGTCAACTTCACTTCAGCTCATTATCACCAGTGTTACACATATGTTTGGACTGTATGGTCAATAGATCTTATTTACACAGTATTATAGCTCATTTTTGAGTAAAAATAAGCAGAAATTCTGAATTATTTTGATAATAGTTACACTTAGAGGCATGTAAATAGATGGCTTATCACAAACTGGTAGACACACACACACAGACACACACTCACATGTAAATATTAATTAATTTTAATATGAACCCACTGATATTAAAATACGTCTAGCTGACGTGACACAGGCAGAACAAACGCTCAACACGTTAATAACTTGCAGGTGAAAATGGACTGCCGGCCAAACTGCAGCACAGACTCCATTTGAGGGAGTGACAGTGGCGACGGCCAATCACACGTTAGCAAGAAATGGCAGAGCCAAACGATGAGCTTGTGGCAGCCTAAAGGGAAACCGGCTTGTATTTCAGCTGGGTCTCAATTTAATATACCGTAACATCTCACTCAAGCGAACCAAACGGAATAGGGGGAGGGCAGACTAGTTTGTGAATGAAACACTTCTCGAGTACAACAAAATCCCAGACGTATGTGAAATTCCCCCTGGATGTTCTTTTTAAGTCTCAGAAAGAGGACCTGTCCGGGTAAAAGAGGATGTCTGGTCACCCTAGATATACTGGCAATATTCATAATAATCTTGAAGTGATTTATAATGACATATTGTCATCATTATTGACCCTCCTCTCTTGTTGCTCACTAACCAGTGAACTATCCAGAAAAACAAGAGCTTATAAACATGGATGTTTCCCCTGGAGACTAAAACATATACTGTAGTCTTTTTATCTGACTTTACACTGCTGTTGTGTAATGCTGTATACATTGTCATAGCAAAATGTTGCTAAAATAAGATTTTCTACAAAATTTGACATAATGACATATTACTAGTAACTTGCATTGACTCATCTGTCATAGAACAGTTGAACAATGTAAAACAGATAGCACTGTTTCAGATATCAGAGAAGAAGGCAAGAATTGCTCATTACTACATATCCTACTGAACCAATAGGGTAATAAATATCAAGTTAATTTTATCTGCTTGAACTGAACTTCTTTGAATAATGGAGACTAAATTGTTCATGTTACTGACCATCTCATTTCCTCTCTTGTACCTTCAGGGGCCAGCTGGACCAAAAGGAGATAAGGTAAAAACTAGTACACTTAAGTGACCTCACCCCACCTCACACACGTACAGAACCCATCCATTAACCCATACATCATCTTAGGCTGACGCCTACTAAGGTAATAGCCTCTCGTCGTGCTCCTGTAGTCTTCTACGCTTCACGACAACCAGATGTTTTTCCAAACCGTCTCGCAGCAACTAGCGCGTTTATTCCGTGTTGCTGTGCGTGCACACAGATGAACAAATGCTGTGTGTCAGATCACATCACACACACGTGAAAAACAGCAGTAAACAGAACCAGTCTCAGAATATTTCTGCTGATTACAGAACCACTGGCAAGATCCATATGGAGCCAGAGTTTGACTGATTTTTGTCTAATCAGTTTTGCCTTGTCAAACTTGTTGAGAAACAGAACTGTGCCTTCCATTGTTAATTGCTTTAACCACCATGTCGCAAACTTTGCTCTTGTTTCTTTGTCATTTTGATTACAAACACGCTTGACTGATGCTGGCATATAAGAACATGCAAACACAGGTAGACAAAGCTGACCACCATGGCACTAACAAAAGCAGAACTCACTGATATTATCCACTGTCCACATAATCATTTCATTTGTGTCTTTTTTTCCAAAGGGTGATCAAGGAGAGGCTGGACCGAGGGTAAGTTTTCACTATTTTTTGACATTGTGCCACTCTTTACTTCTCATACTTAGGGCAGAATACATTAAACCTAGCATAACTTCACAGTCCTAGTCTCTCAAATATCACAGATACACTATTGATCCAAATATTTGTTGACACCTCTTTTGATAAATATATTCAACTATTTGCACCCATTGCTGACACAGATGTGTAAATGCACACACAGAGCTTGTTTAGTCCCTGTAGAGAAGTACTGCCAATGGAATATCACTTTCTGGAGCAGATAAACATTAACCCATTGGCACCATGCCTAATGCCAGGTGTGGGTTACAGGGGTATAAAGCGGAAGCGGAACTGTGTCTCTGGAATTATGGTGCTCCATTCAATACTTTTGGGATGAGTTGGGGATGAGATGAGGTGGTGATCATTTAACATCTTCACCTCACTAATGATCTTCTCACTAAAAGTAGTCAAATCCTCACAGCAATGCTACAAAATCTAATAGAAAGCCTGCCCTGGACATCAACAAGCGGGATCAACTCTTTTTAAAACCCTTGGTTTCAGAAGAAACAATGAATAAGCTGGTGTCCCAATACTTCTGTCCACATGGTGTATCACAGATTTTGTAAGAATTCATATAGAACAGAAGTTTGTATTTATATGGTCTCTTAGTGTCTAAGAAAGATTTGTATTATGAGTGTAGTTTTGACAAAACAGCACAGTTTCTCAGTCAACAGAGGAAATTCTCCCTGGTCCATGGTCTAGAATCACTAGAAAAGAAATGTTAGGTTTGGGGGCAGATCCCGTAGCAACAATGTAGCATTATGTTTTGGCAAGGCACAGCTCACTCAACCCAGGAAAGAAGTGCATTTGTTCAGTTTTGCTGTCATCACCAAAGTTTCATCACCCTCTCTTTGAATATGTCACCTCACATTTCACAGTCTTTGAGGAAATTTTCATGGCTGTGAATGTTTTTAGATTTTTTTTAGAATTTCTGCTCATACTTAATCAGATTATTGATTTGATTAGATGGACTTATTTCTGATCATCTTTCATACACAGTGCCCTCCATAATTATTGGCACCCTTAGTTAAAATGTGTTAAAAGCCTTAAAATAAATAAATTTTTTATTGCAGAAGAATAATCTC
>BRDA01074320.1:0-35342 GCA_036984385.1 Crenuchus spilurus | reverse complement strand
TCCTTTTTCCAGCCACTTATTGTTACTTGTCCCAACTTTTATGGGATTTGTTGACACTGTGAAATTTTGAATCAACATATTTCTCCTTTAAAATGCTACATTTACTCAGATTAAACGTTTGATCTGTCATCTATGTTCTATTACGAATAAAATATTGACATTTGCCATCTCCACATCATTGCATTCAATTTTTATTCACAATTTGTATATACAATCTAACAAAATGACAAACCCTGGTCTTCAGGTGCAAATGCCCTAAGAGAGGGAGGCTTCAGATGTTTCAAAGTTTGGAAATGCTCTTCTTGATATGAACAAACACTTGAAATGATTGAACTAATTGATTGATTTTGACCTTATCAAGCAAACAAAGCCTTCAAAGATAAAATGAGACTTGATCTATTGACCATTATAACCATAACCTGACATCAAAAGAGATTTGTTCACGAGTGAAGGCACTCCGGTCAAAAAGGCAGAATTTAACGTTTGTGTCTTGGTTAGAAATGTTTTTCTTAGGCCCTGAGTGGCTCAGCAGGCTAAGACGCTGACACTAGGATCAGAGTTCGAATCCCAGTCATGCTGTTTGCCATCAATAGCTGTTGCCCAAGAGAGCAAAAATTGGCAGTATTCCCCTCTGGGTGGGTAGGTGGCGCTCTCTCTCCCTATTACTCTCACATTGCAATGTCTGCTGGCTCAGACGTCTACTGATTGGTCCATTCAGAGCTGGGAATCCTGAGCTTTCCTCTGAGCATGTTAGGCTCCCCAGTGATGGAGTATCAGCGGTAGTTCGAAAAGAGGTGGAGGCATCATCACATGCAATGGAGGAAGCTTGTGCATGTCTTCACCCTCCTAGAGTCAGGGACATAGCAAAAGTGATGGGGAGCCTAACAGAGGGGATTGGCTAATTGGCTACTACATTGGGAAGGGGATAAAAATGGGCAAAAACTTAGAAATAAAAAAACAAAGAATTGTTTTCTCACCATGTTATGAGCTTGTTATATTGTTAACTGTGAAATGAAAGGGTGAATACTAATAATACCAAGGATTTTTCTAAACCTTACTGCCAATCAATGGATAGACATATGGTTTTGATATATAAATGTCAAGCAACTGCAGTGTTTCCAGTGTCCTTTGCAATTACAGTGTATCCAGACAAATATTCAATAAACTACAGTGTATAGTAAGAATTAACAGTGTAAATAAGAAAATATCCATTCTACACAGATCACAGGACTCGAAGTGTTTTAGTTACCTATCAGTTAGATAGTGGAAACATAACACAATATTCCTGTGTCCCATGATGCCTTGTGTAAAACTCCCAGTAATAAACAGCTGTACTAAAGTCTATAAACTCACACTAACACTGAGCTAAAAAGTGTTGACTCTGTCCTACCTCACCCTTCTACCCCAGAAGACTGAGTATCTGGAGCTATAGCATTTGTGGATTCCCCAATAGCTTGAGAGGGTCATTTTTGCCTGAAATAAAATAGTGTATTGTCAAGGACCCCAAACATTTTAGCATTATTGTATGTGTCATATTTATAGATAACCACATAAAAACTGTATGGGATTGATTATAATACATGACACTTTTAAGAAAGACTGTCATTGACTTTATAGCTCAACAGTAAAAGCTTATTTTACTGACTTTTAGTGTATTCCAGGCATAGGAACATAATTCAGGCCTGAAAGGGTTAATAAAGCAGTGGCTAAGGTCATTATTGCAAGTTTAAATCTATTTAATGTAGCTCAATTCACACCAAAGATTGATCTTGTCTTCACTCACTGAAATGTGAGTTTTTATTGTCTGTACTAGTAGAAGCTATTGTGCATGTTTGATCTTGCTAAATAATAAAATGATCATTCTTACTGCACTGTGTTTAGATTTCTGGATGCCTGGAGTAATTACCTTCCACCAGTACATTCTGTTGTAAGGTGAAACACGGGGTTGGGTGAGCTCACCTGCAGTGGCTTGCTCACTTTTTTGCTGACTGATTTTCTCACACTCCGACCATTTCATGACTCCCTTGATCTATCGACCATATTTGAATTGAAATGGCAACGTGAGGCTTTCCTCAAATGACAGCTCTGTTAAAATGAATGAACAGATCTCCAAACACTGAAGTGGTAGTTCAATCAAATCATATTCAAATCTCTACACAAAGAGTGTACAAGTGAACTCGAAGAACGCTGAGACAGAACTTGCTCAGAAAGGCAACAAGGGCCAAACAGCGGAGGAAGTAGCGCACAAAACCCTGAGTTCAACTGGCAGAACTTGACAGGGTAAAGGGGGCACTGCGTTGGAGGCAACAGCCATTTTGGTCCTCATCCAAGCCATGTCGAGTGCCAAGTGACGAGGACACAGGACCCAGGATGTGGGCAGACTCCACAGTGTGGGTGGGCTGACCCCACCTCTCTGTGAGCCTGGGCCCCCGTTGATAAAACGGGCATGAAGGGATGTGCCTCTTCTATCTCCATTTAACCCACATTGTGAGCTGTCACTAGTTAACTGGTCTTCAAATGAATCGTTTCCTTCACTTCATGCCAAGGTTCATGCCTTATTACTTTTACCACATCCAAGCAATTGGGTTAAGTGCATTGGAGAGGCCATAAAGGCATCTGTGCAAATCTGTACACACCGTTTTCAAAGTATTACACAGAAGAACAGACAAAAACATTCCAACGTACATTCTTCAAAGTAACAAAAGTCACATTGAATCAATCTCAGATGTTAAAAAAATGAGTCATCCATTACTGCCTCAGTGGAATTCAGCGCCTGCTACTTTCTCATGGCCAGACAATTAAGCTGCCAAATGCCAGTCTCACATTTGCTGTCAGCTGAAAGCATGTTTTAAAACAGAGGGGGGGAAAATGGGCCAAATTACAAGGCTGGTGGAGCACTAATGTTCAGCTCAGTTGACCAGGAAGTTTATTTTGTGACCAAGAACGCCTTTGTTCACACATTCTGAAGGCTCTACTCAGTTTCACAGTTTGCCCACTCAGCAAAAAGTGTACGCCATTGAGAAGCACAGATATTAGGCTGCTAACTAAGTTCAGAGAGTAATGAAAACCAAAAATCACACATATTAATAAAGTTAAACATACAGTGTGTTATCCTTCATCACACCTCCTCCATTCCCCTTTATTTACAGTGTAGAGAGCCTCCCATGTGGCAGAACGGGTTTCAGTCCCTAGCCTGGGCAAGGACAGCGCACTACACCCTGCATTTGCCTACATAAGCAAAATGATAGAAATTGTAAGTCACTCTGGACAATAGCTTCTGCCAAATGCTGCAAATGTAAATTTACAGACACCCTTGTGTCCACAGTCAACACTAACATTAAACAATAGGTTGGAAAACAGGTTATATTTGTGTTGCACCTGATGTAACACAAAGTAATGGACTATTTTTTACTGTGTGAGCATTCCTCAATGACATTTAAATAATACTAAGCTGGGATTTCCCTGTTCTAGGAAAGTAAGCTTAATCAATCATCATCTGCCGTGAAGCCGTTGCTTCATGCAAATCATTCATTTGCCTGCAAGTTTACAGTCAATTTTACTACCGCGACCTCTCAGTGTGCAAACTTGGCAGTGGTAAGAAAGCGGATGTGACCAAGAAAGAACCTAGACTGTAATAGTTTAATAGCCAATATACGTAGACACCTCACAAACCTGGCTTGGTAAAGTACAGACAAAATGTAGGCTTTCTATTATTCATCAGGTCTGGCAGATCCAATGGTAGGACTGTGTATTGGCAAAAACCTTTGGTTTATATATATATATATAGCTATATATATTGGGCGGCACGGTGGTTTAGTGGTTAGCACGTTCGCCTCTCAGCGCTGAGGTCTTGGGGTCGAGTCCACATCTGAGCAGAGTTTCCATGTTCTCCCCGTGTCTGCGTGGGTTTCCTCCGGGGTCTCCGGTTTCCTCCCACAGTCCAAAAACATGGAGGTCAGGTGAATTGGCTACTCTAAAAAATTACCCTGGTGTGTATGAATGTATGTATGTATGTTTGCCCAGATATGGTTGGCACTCTGTCCTGGGTGATTCCCCCTAGTGCTCGATGCAGTCCTCCAGGTGGACGGTCGCTTGAGAGTACGAGAGTACGCTGTGCGCGATTGGCTGCTTGAGTGTGTGTAAGTGGAGTGTGCTGATTGTAAAGCGTCCTTGGGTATCTAGAAAGGGGCTATATAAGTGTAACATTAATAATAAAAATAATAATAACACATATACAGAGGTTACAATTCAGTATATTGCAATATATTACAATACAAGGTGATATAATTGAGATGCTAAAGAAAAGATTTTAATAAAAACTGGGAAACTGTCAGCAGTACATCCTTATGCTATTAGTTTAGGAGTGGAAGAGTCTAATGGCTGATCGGTTACAACACCACCATCTAGTGGTAAAGAACACAAAATGGAACAGTATTTGTATGTAAACTGTTGATTCTAAATTGAGAGCATGTTTTCAGAATTTAAACATGTAGTATAAATGTGCTTACAGTTACAATGAGCTGTTTTTTGGTCAATATTTCTTGAAAGTTTATGTAAAAGGATGAGAATGTGTGTGTGGTGTGAGAGGGAAGGCAGGAATGGAGGTGGGTGGGTGGAGGGGTGTGGGGCTTCTAGGGAAGCGAGGGTTATCGACAGGCAGGGCGCAACGAATAGCTGGCGCCAGACGAGCTCCGCAAGCCCGGGGAAGATTTAGCGCCAAAGAGAGCGGAGTGTCAGAGCGAGTGTGTGTGTGCTGGGGAGTGTGTGTGAGAGGGTCAGGCTCTGAATGCCGAGCTGTTCAGGGCAGATTTCACGGCTGGCTGATCACAGGCGTCCGTGGCCCGACCCTCGCGACAGCTGCAAGGCCCTGCCGGCTCTCGCCCCCACCGCAACCCTCCACCCCCTCCCCATCCACCTCCTCCTCTCAGGCCTCGGCACAAAGGGGGCCCAGCCTGGCCCGGCACGGCCCGGCCCAGCACTGCAGCTCCTGACAGGCCGCAGTCGCCGCTAACGATGGCAACTGTGTGAGGTATGCATGTAAGAGGGAGGTGGAAGGAGGTGGAGGGCGTCATGCTAATGGAGTGAGTGAGCGGGAAAAAACACAGCAGCCCCTTCTCTCTCCCCCTGCAAGCTCAGTGAGGGGCTCCCGCTTTCTATGAGATTATTTCTCTTTCTTCTCTCTTATTTGCTTTGCCCATTTGTTTCACTAGCATTACGTTCTCTCCTTTCTCACATCTTTTATTACAGGGCTTTATCCTCATCTGCATATCCTCATGGCCATCTCAGCCCGTTTCCCCGCTTACAATACAGAGACGCCGTGGCCTTTGCAACAGGGGAAGTTTTCAGCAGGCCAAACTGGGTCAAAGTTCAGGAAAGACAGACTGGCATCGCACGCAGCCGGGCCTACTGTGCCCGATCAATGACATTATAGCATAAGTGAATGACAGGATGATGAAGATGGGCCTGAATGGCTGGGAACACTGATAAATGATCAGTGATTCAAGGCAGGAATGAATGAAAAGGAACGCGCCAAAAATATGCTGACCAACAACTTTTTACTTATTTCCCAAGCTGTGATTATTCATAACACAACGGTTGAAAACTGACAGGCCAGCAAAAGCACCAAAGAAAAGTTGGAAGGCTTAAATCAGCAACAAATTCAGATCAACAAGTATTGTTATGACCACTATTATATTAATGACTGGGCATGTTAAGTTAGATTAGATTAGATTAGATTAGATTCAACTTTATTGTGCAGAGTTCAGGTACAGAGTCAATGACATGTAGTTAGCATCTAACCAGAGTGCTAATTGAAAGGATATTTGTCTATTGCAAATAAATAATATATACATTATTAAGAGAGTACATATGTGTAAGGTAGCTGATATGAAGTACGTGTGATGCAGTTAAGTGGCAGTGCAATGATATAGTTCGAGTTAAAGTGTACAGTGAGTTCAGTAGGGTCACAGCCTCAGGGAAGAAGCTCTTCCTGAGCCTGCTAGTACGTGAGCCGAGGCTCCTGTAATGTCTGCCAGAAGGAAGAAGGGTGAAGAGTCCATGGTTTTGATTAGATATTTCCTTGATGATGTTTCTTAAGTCCTTTTCACACCTTTAGTTTGTTTCTCTGGTCCAAATCAGAATGAGTTTGTTGAACTTAGAGCTTTTCCCCCACTATTTGGTTTGTTTTCACACAGGCACAAACCTAAATGCACCAAAATACGCCCCAACAAACCACGTGAACACATTGTACCCTCTGATTGGTTATAGCTGTCTGGTGCAGGAGCAAGAAAGGAAACACTACAGCTGCAGCAGCAAAGCAAAAACTGTCACTGTCCTGTTGCTGTTGCCACGTGGCATTCACCTACTGTCTCACGGCTGCCACGTGGCACTCACCTCTCTCGAGCCACAGTTCTATTCCACTGTTTAGCTGCCTTGAAAGGCCTCACGCGACACAGTCTGTGTGATGGGTTAGTGACACATCACAGCAGCTACAGTAGTTTTAGCACTAACCGGCTCTCCGTTTAGCTCAAACTTGTGGAGTTACATCATAGTCAGGTCGGATCATGTTCTCACCACAAGCAAACTGCTCCTGAGTTCATTTTAACTGGACCAAATAGCGTTGGTGTGAAAATGCCCTTACTCTGCACAAGCAGCGTTCGCGATAAATGTACTGAATGGTGGGTAACTGGGTGCCTGAGATGCACCGGGCAGTTTTCACCACCCATTGAGAGTGATTTGTAGTTGCTCTGTGGAGCAGTTGCCATACCACACAGAGATACAGTTGGTGAGTATACTCTCAGTGGTACAGTGGTAGAAGTTCACCAGAATCCTTGAACACAGGTGTGCTTTCTTAAGGCACCAAAAGAGGTTCACAGACCAAGTGAAATCACTGGAGATGTGGATACCAAGGAACTTGAAGCTAGTCACCTGCTCTACTGCAGCTTCCCTGATGTATAGTATATGGGGGAGTGAACCTGGCTTCTAGTCCTCCTGAAGTCCATGATGATCTCCTTGGTTTTCTGGGTGTTAAGCACCAGGTTGTTGTCATGGCACCATATAGCCAGATGTTGCACTTCATCTTTGCAGGCCATCTCATTGTTGTCTCTGATCAAGATGATCATCATGGTGTCGTCCGCGAGCTTGATTATGGTGTTAAAGCCATAAACAGGAAGACAGTCTTAGGTAAACAGGGAATACAGGTTCGGGCTCAAAATACAACCTTGTGGAACTCCAGTGTTCAGGGTGATGGAGGAGGAGGAGGAGAGGTTGTCTGACTTAACAGACTGGGGTCTGTCCTTCAGAAAGTCCAAAATGCAATTACAGAGAAATGTGTTGGATACCAAGCTGGTTGAGCTTGGAAATCAGATTAGAGGGGATCTCCGTGTTGAATGCTGGGCTGAAATCAATAAACAGAATTCTAACATAGGAGTTGTGGCAGCCCATGTGGGTCAGTGCAGTATGCAGCTACTCTCTGTGCATTCACCCTGCACAGCATACAGCAGACGTCAATGGTGGCGTGCGAGTGGATGATCATGGGGTGAAGGATCTGTTTTTGAAGAGATCACCTTGTTTCCCCAAACAGAACAAACATAAAAGTGGTCTAACGGTGTGAAGCATAGTTGATGGATGATGCAGTGCTGGGTGGTTTAAAGTCAGTGAGAGTTTGAATGCCTTGCCACATATGCCAGGGGTCAGAGGAGGTGACTGAGTTCGCTGAGAGGCGAACGTGCTAACCACTAAGCCACCGTGCCACCCTTGAAATGATAATATGTACCAGAAAAATGCAAATACATTAGGGGTGTAATAATATATTGATTATCATGTCATTATGGTTTGTGATGCTGTATTAACTCTCATCAACAGCATCAATTTTAATGAACAATTCACATGTAAAGATTAGTGGCAGACAGTGGTTCATTTGGTGTTGTGTTTAAACCGCCGAACCACTAGATGGCAGTGTGATCTTCAGTCATTAGACTCTTCTACTCCAATGTAAAACAAGCTTAAGGATGCACCACTGACAGTTTTCCTAAAATTAGATATAAAATATTCCAATATATTGACTTGCTTATAGTATTGTGATGCATCAAAACCCCTGTATTGTATTGTAAATACATGTATATTTCCTCTCACTCCAAACCTGCCTTGTTATGCAGTGGTGCTTGAACGTTTGAGACATGTTAGAATTTTATATATTTCTGTGTAAAATCTGATGTATAACTTGTGACATAAGTCCTAAAAGTGCATAAAGAAAACTAAATCAAACAAATGAGACAAAAATATTAGGTATGGTCATTTATTTATTCAGTAAAAATTGTCTAATATTACATGTGTGCAAGTGGCATAAGTCTGTGACCCTTTGCTTTCAGTAGCTGGTGTGACACCCTTGTTCAGCAATAACTGCATCTAAACATTTCCAGTAATTGTTTATCAGTCCTGCACATCAAAAAAGTCCTCCATACTTTCACTTGGCCATTTCAAAACATAAACTTCACTCTTCTATAGTCATTTTTTGGTAGAACGACTTAATGTGCTTAGGACCATTGTCTTGCTGAATGACCCACATTCTCTTGAGATTCAGCTCACAGATCTTTACTTTTTCCTTTAGAATTTGCTGGTATAGTTCATTTTCATCAATTATTGCAAGCCAATATGTCCCAAATGCAGCAAAACAGGCCCAAACCATGACACTACTGTCACCATGTTTCACAGCTGGGCTGACATTTACAGTATATGTTAGAATGCAGTGTTTTTTTTTTGTTTGATTTTTTTTCAGAAAATGTAACATTTCTAATTTAACCCCCCCCCCCAAATAAACAAATAAATAAATAAAACAAAACAAACAAATGCAACATGCACTGCTTGAAATCATGAGATACTTAATACTGGGATAGGCATTATGTAATGCACTCTCACATCAATCCATTACTGTGAGCCCATTACACATTGTGGTTGGCAGGAAAATATTTATTATTTAATATAAATATTTAATATAATATAAAATATATTTTTTGCCAGTGTGATTTGCACACAATGAAATTTGACTTTTGCTTGTAACCCATCTGTGCAGTGAAACACACATTAGGCTGTGAGTACATGTACATGAAACATTGGGCAGCCTTATCCACAGGACCTGGAGCAGGTTAGGTGCCATGCTCAAAGGCACTTCAGTCATGACCTGTCTGGCAATTGAACGAGCAATCTCCTTGTCACAAGACCAGATCCCTAACCACCAGGCCATGGCTGTCCCCAGACTTGTGTATAGATCAAGTAGAGCTTGATCATTTACTGGTAAATTGGTGAACCAACAAAGAATATACTTCTGCGTATTTTAATGCAAACTTTTTGTTTACTGAATTTAACATTCAACAGGTATAATTAAAACCTAAAATATGGACTGTACAAAATATATGGAAAGGTAAAAATTTTCAGATTTTCCCAGTATGTAAAATTCAGAAAAGAAATAACTGTCTACTAAAATGTGAAGAACATATTTTCATTTGTTCTCTCTAAAGGTTAACTTGGGAAATTAACAAAATATGCCATTTGATCAGGGGTTGACTTGCTTATCTCTTTGGGGCATCATAGCCTATATACAGTGGAACAATTTAGTCATTAATCCATTCTAAAGTGCCTGATGATACCTGAAACACCCGATTACTGAAGCAATATTTCCCATAAGAAATAATGTACATCCAATTAATTCATTCCAGACACTCCAAAATATTGACAAAAATAAATTTTATATAGAATCACTATATTTTTACATTAAGAAAACAATGAGAAATAAATTCTAGTGAAAAACTAGTTAAAATGTTAATTTATCCATTTCACATCACTTCTTGGCATATGGTAATGTGTCCAGAGAGGTCTGTTTCTGTTGGGAGCCTCTGTTTTGTACACCTGTTCTTGGCCACTATTTCTTTTCTCTTTTTCAGGTGATAACGCTGCACACCATCACTTTAGTGTGAAATATTTTAGTTTGTTTTGACCAAAGCTGGAGAAACAAAGCCAGAGAAACATTGAGAAAGCCAGAGAAACAATGAGGAAAAAAGCCCCAAAAAACGAGAAATGAAGCCAGAGAAACAAAACCAGAGAAATGAGAAATAAAGCCAGAGAAACAAGAAATAAAGCCAGAGAAATGAGAAATAAAGCCAAAGAAATGAGAAATAAAGCCAGAGAAACAAGGAGAAACAAAGTCAGAGAAACAAGAAATAAAGTCAGAGAAACAAGAAATAAAGCCAGAGAAACAAGGAGAAACAAAGTCAGAGAAACGAGAAATAAAGCCAGAGAAACAAGGAGAAACAAAGTCAGAGAAATGCAAAATAAAGCCAGAGAAACAAGAAGAAACAAAGCCAGAGAAATGAGAAATAAAGGATGAACACGTGGGTGAGTGACGAATGCATGGGTGGATGCTTTGTTTTTGTGAAATTAGTTACGAGTCATGTTGGCCAAAATTTGTTGATAACCAAATTGTACAATAATCAGAGCAAATGATAAACAAGATTACATTGTATATAAGCACAAAAAATTTTTAAAATAAATAATCACGTTAAAAAGTAATGAGTGAGTAGAGCAAGTAGAGGAGGATGTGCTGTGAATAGGAAGAAATGTGCTAAAAAAAAAGCCAACATCAACATCCATCACAATGTTTCCTTGGAGACATCATCACATGGGAGTTAGGTGGACATTGTCCAACCCAAATACAAACTACCACCAAGATATTATTAAGGCTAGACTGTTGTTAAAGGTAAAAGCTGTGTATAAGTGTATACTTGAAAGGGTTTTTGTCCCATCATGAGTAGTTTTGTGAAGTTAAAAGGAAGCTAATATAATTTATAACTGTTGTGGTGGTTATAAAATTTATATTGTACCATATTATTATTATCACTTTTCTCCACTAAAACGATTCATGCAGACCAAACCATAAGTCTTACAGAGATGTAACTTAGTCAATAGGTAGTAGTTCTTCCTACTACTTAGGCACACTAACTCAGTCTGATCGCCCTGAAGGTGGGGCTATAGTGCATATGAATGTGTTTGGCCTTCTCCTAAACTCCTAAACAAAGACAAAATTATTATTTTTTGGCCAATTTCTCAGGAAAACTGAACTAGTTTGTAATTTGGACACTTAGATTTTGTGGTAACTTGTGTTTTATGCAAAATCACAATATTTTCAACATGAACTAGTTTTTGCACAAACTTGGTGTTAAAAGACTTAGATTGAACATGTATTATTATTATTAGTAGTAGGAGAATTATTAGTAGTAGGAGTAGTAGCGTCAGCAGCAGCAGTATGATTGTAGTGTAACAAACCATAATAAAAAAATCATAAACAAATAATACCTCATCAGTAGTGATGCCATACACTATGGTCTATTTTTGGTGACCACTGAGAGATTTTCAGTGTGCCCTACAGGTCAAAACTATCTTCCAAAATGACAGGTAGAGTGTGATCTTTCTCTAGTGACTTGCATTCATCATAGCCCTAGGTCCTTCCTCTGCCACAATCAGGATGAACTACCGACCCTTCAGGGTCACTAGATTTGACCACAAGCCACTATGATGCCTCCAAACCACAGTAATGAGCTTAGACTAGCCTGGTGGCTACTGCGAGTTTACTAGAGCGCATCTAAACTACTAACAGCCTGCACTGCACTGACATGGGCTTAACACAGAATAATCCTTTTTTGTAACAGGACGGATGCTGATGTACTCCAACACTTCCGCAGCAAACAGCATCACCACTAGGACAGATAATACACAGCAAATCTAGGCAATGAGTAGGGAAATGAAGAAGAAGAGGAAGTAAGAGACTGAGATTGGAAATGGCTTTTCTGATGATAGAAAAGTAAAGATTTCTGATACAATCTGTATTTCACATTGACTTCGGAATGCAATTCCATGAAGCCAACTTGTTATCAAACTAAAGGCTCTGAATGCCAGTCCTGTTCAGAGAAACTAGTGGCTAGTATGTTTTTTTTAAGAAACAGCAAGACATGATTTTTTAGCATTCCCTCATGCTTCCTTTGGCTGGCACCGATTTATATCCACAATGAAAATTTGGCTTAAAGGTTTCATGGACCTCATGTGACAGTGAGAGCAGTTGAGTGCCTGCTGAATCTGAGCCGATATATGCATTCCACACGCTCCGAGATCTGGGATCGGCAGGGCAGACAGAGGGAGCAGGTAGGTGTGTTTCACTGCTCAAGACTGGACTCATTGTCCCGTCTCTGTGGGAAACTTGCAATACTTCCTTCAAGGGTGATTACCAGGAAACTTAAGATTCTGTATCAATGACCCTTCTCACGTTTGTCGCGAGAACATGCATCTGCTCCTCATATCTGCGACTCCCCACCACTACTCTACATGTATAATTGATGAAGGGTACCTGGCCTTTATCATTTGGCCACCCATTGCAAAGTGTGAAGAGTTAATCCAATCACTCCACATAGTCCGCATAGACTCCCAGCAGGGAAGAAGATAAATTTGTGATCAGGAGATAGATGAGGTCTTGCAAGCTAAAGGTCAACATTATCACAACTGTGTGAGAGAAGATAACCAAGGATGGACTCTTTAGCAACCACACAAACTCGTAATTCCACAATGGCATGACTAAACCAACTGCTGGTTTGCAGGAAATCAAAGCAAGAACCAGATGTAGGACACGTGATTCGAACTGATGGGCTCTTGCATCACAGGGTGCATGCTTGCAAAATAAAGAAAGGTTTTGAAAACTCTATTTTCTGGGAGAGAGAAGTCAAGGAGTGTTTCATGGTCTTTGGACATGTAAACCTTGCTCAATTAATCAAGTGCCTCAGCACTAAGTCCTTCTGTTTCTCTGCAACAAAAAAGAGCATGGAAAGAACGCTTGCAGAGCTTCTAGGATGGCCCATGCTGACATCTAGCGGCAGCCTGGCTCACGTCTCTACTGTGCCTCCAGGAGACTAACAGTGATGACAAGGACTAATGGTTCCTTTTGCAGCTAATGACAGAGCAATGTGGACAGCTGCTGGGCAGTCCCATCAAATGCCAACACTGACCCCAGCCTTTTGGGGATAGGAAAAAAAATCACTTTACCTAACTCTTTTTCCCTTCAGCTTGAAAGTATTCCTCTTTTACCATTGAAAGCTCATCACCCCAGTCCCTTTTCCTTTCTATAGGCCTGCTTCTTTTGGGGTTTTCTTCTTCTCACCTGTATGCAAATGGACCAGCATTCTGTTTCATTAATCTGGGAGAGGTAGGGTGAGATAGCAGCAGATTGCTTCCGCCACAGCAGAATGTTCGCCGCACTTTGGCCACAAGTTAATTTATTACTGGAGGGTTTGGAGGGCCAGGCGCACAGGGGATGTTTGTTAAAGATCCTTTTCAGTGCATTCACTCGGCCGGAGTACGGCGCTTTGAAACCCAGCTATTTTTCCCCTTGCAAAGAATGGTCATTCACAGAGAATGCAGGCAACCTGAGGAAAAGAAGCGAAGGGGCAGTACTAGAGCAGGAGTGAGAGAGAGAGAGAGAGAGAGAGTGTGTGTGTGTGTGTGTGTGTGTGAGAGAGAGACAGAGATTAAGTGAGGGAGAGTAAGAATGTGTGAGTGAAAGAGGCAGAAAGAGGCACAAAAATAAAATACCCAAAATGTGGAGCACATGTGATACAGCACAACAGTCAGCAACATTAAAAAGTAAACAGTGGAGAAAGGTAGGAAGAACACCCCAGTGGTCAGTACAGAAGATCAGTCTAGATAAGTGACCACTTCTTGAGTTCTTTAAAAGTGTTTAGAGATACCTTAAAATGTCCTCGTTAAAAACAAGAGCTTCTTATCAGTATGCCAGGCTAGTGTTCAACACACACACACACACGAACACTGCAGCAGCTGCAGCATACAAAGGAGCAGATCGAGAGAGAAAGGTATGGGCAGAACTGGAACGGGAGAGAGCACTGAACTTTCCCTTGGTGTCTCATTATTTAACCACCCTCCTTATCCCTGGAACAAAAACTGGGCCGAGTGGGCAAGAGCAGGGTGCGGCAAGGTGATAGAGTGGCACCTGGCCGACAGGTGTTTGGGAGAGGCTGCTGGGGTCACTGGATTAATGGCCTTACTCACCTGAGTCGAGAAAAAAATGGGGAGGGCAGAGCCTGAGCAGACAGGTGCATCTGCCGGAGCAGGGGCATGAACACATCCAAAAGACTCACAGGGCTGGCCACATAATTACAGTTAGGGAGGCATGTGGAGAGGGGCTTTGAATTGCAGTGCTGGAGGTGGAGGAGAATAGAGAGGGAGTAAGAGGAGTAGAGACGGTCCAGTTTTCCACACATCAATCCGGGGCCCTCCTTGATCCCCTTTGCCTGGCTACATTTGTGTGAGAGCGCGGTAACAGCCCCCTTTTCTTCATCCATGCCTCGCCAGAGGGTGAGGACGGCTGTCCCTTTCAATGCTGAGTCTGGCTCTCGCTTTCTTTAATTACAGCCTGTAAAACGGCACAAGCCCACTCTGTGCAGGAACAGCCTTACGGATCAGGGCCAGGTGCACAGTCTTCAAAGAACTGGGTGGGAAAGAGCAGGCTGAGCAGACAGAGAGGGAGGTGAGAGCAGTAGGTATCATTAGTGCTTAAAGAGGCAGTTAGCTGACGCCCCTCACTAGAATACATAAGAGCAGTAAAGTGCCCCACAGCAGCTGTTTCGGGATCAGTTTCCATTGGCAGCACCAAGGACTTGGGGATCAGTACCTTAAAAGTGACAGAAGGTCAAAGAGATGTCATTGCCTGATTGAGCCTAACCTTTTAGCCTTTTTCACAACTATAGAGTGTTCAATAGGAAATGTATCATGATTAACTGGTTAACTATGGTATGACCGTTACACAACAAATTCCATATTGCAATTATGCTGCTAGGTACCAGGACAGTGTATAGGCAAGTACCTTCATGATACAGGGTTTACGATGCAATATATTGTTATACATTAAGCAAGACAATACATTACTCTTTTTTTAGATCAAACTATAGGAAAACAGCTAATGCTAACATTACAGCTACAGAAGAAGAGTCCAATGGCTGAAGATTAAAATCTGCTATCTAGTGGTCAGGGTTTAAACAAAACAATAAATGAAATACTATCTGCTGTCTTTGCATGTCTTTGCAAACTATTAATGATAAATTCATACTCTCTTTTTAAAAATTGCATCATGTACTGAAAAATGGCTACATTTGCTAATGCTAACATTAGTAGTGTGCCATTATGCTACTTATGTATTTTGGATTGGAAAAGGATAAGGAACTACTATTTGCTGTCTTTGCATGTAAGCTATGAATTAAACATCAATACTGTCATTTTTAAAAATTATATGGTATCACAAAATGAAAAATGGCAGCATTTGCTAATGCTATCATTAGCAGTGTGCCATTATGCTACTTGTTTATGTTGAATTGGAATAGTCTGACTGAAGATTAAAACACTACTCTCTATTGTTTGACAGTTTAAACACAGCAAAAAATGTCAGCCATTAATCTTTACATGTAAAATATGAATAAAATATTAATATGAATAAAATACTGTTTTTGAGAATCAATGTACTGTAATAATACTGTGATAAGTGGACCAATATTTCCTTAAACTCTTCCTGGATACACTTCATAATATTTAAAAACACAAGTGATATGTTATGTGAATGCTTTGATTCATCAAAATGAGTCATCATAGAATTTCACTGGAATAATCTGAGGGTTAGTCTGAATTCTCAAAGCTCAGAACAAAACATTGGTGACTTCTTATCAGTATCAATATCAGTGGAAAAGGCCAATATTGAGATAATGATTAACAAATGATATATTGTGCAGACCTGCTGACAACAGATACAGCTTCATTTTGCACAAAGGGAAAAGTTCACTAGTGCCACAAAAAGGTAACTTGAAGATAATGTAACAGAGAGGTACATATGGTGAAAGAGTGGTGTAGAGAGATAAAGGTAGGGGCAAAGACATTTCCAGGCAGGTGAGCCGTTCCTCTGAAGGGAAGGAAGGCCTAATAAGGATATATAACACAGTATGATAAGCAGACGCAAACAGCAGGTGAGGCTCAGGAATGTCAGCCCTGCCACCTGTCAACTGAGATTTCATAACTGTAGCCTCATTAAATCAACAGCAAACACACACTGACACGCAGTGTGCCATTGTGCTACCTTTTTATGTATTATGGTTGTGTTGGATTGGAAGAGTCTAATGGCTGAAGACAGATTACAATGCTTCTCTCTATTGTTTGGCAGTTTAAACACAGCACAAAATGATCCACTGTCCAGCAAAAGATCAGAACATCACCATTAATTTATTTTTCTTAGGCAATTAATATATGGATCACACTTTTTATTCAATTTTTAATTATTCACTCATAAACTAAAGAATGGTAAATACAGTATATTTAATTTTTTAGAAAAAAAAAGTTTTGACAAAGTTGTTTAGCATCTCTCCGGCTGTGTTTCTTCTTCACACAGTACAGTAAAGTGACTTGCATGCTACTGGTGCCTTTAGTGTGCAACATGTGTATTGCAAGCATTTTGTGTATATACTAAAAACAAATGGGTATCCAACATTATATTGGTGTTGCTCCGGAATTCATCTTCTGATACACTATATGTCCAAATGTTTGTGGACACACCTCCTAATGAATGCATTGAACTACTTTTAAATGGCACACTTTGCTGATACAGATGTACAAATGCACACACAGAGCTTGTGTAGTCCCTGTAGAGAAGTTCTGCCTATAAAATATGAATCTTTAGAGTAGATAAACATGAACACTGACACCATGCCTAATGCCAGGCATGGATTAGAGGTGTATAAAGCCTTCCAGCATTGCACTGTGGATGTGGTGGAACTGTGTTCTCTGGAAAGATGATGCTCCATACAGTACGTATCCTTTTGGGATAGTTGAGGTGGGGGTGGTGATCTTCCAACCTGACTTCACTAATGCTCATCACTGAATGCAATCAAATCCTCACAGCAATGCGCCAAAGTCTAGTCAACAGACAGTTACTCCAACAAAAGCAGGATATACTTTAAATACTCTTGATGTCAGAAGAAATAAAAAGCAGCTGTTAAAATACATTTACATATTTTCACAACTTTACAAGTCATCAGAAACACTTAATGTGAAATGTTGAGAATTTCTTATAAACTGGAAGTGTTATTGCGAAGAAACTTGAAGCATAGATAGTAACAAATGTACTTTACTGTAATCTAACAGTTTAGATATTATTATATTATTAAGAAAGTTCCTGAAACTATCAATATACTTCTGAACTGTTATAAGATATTTGATCTACTTGATATACAACTCAATACCCATTTCTATAGCACAGATCAATAGATTTTGAATTGAAACTTGAAGTGTGAATGAAACACAAAACATTTTAACCTTGTTTGATGTGCAGGAACAGAACGTGTGAACAGGAATTACAGGTTATTTCCACAGTCCATGTCCATGCTGCTAAATTCACATTAACATTTTTAGTCGATGTACTTTGAATGCCTGGACTGAACTGCCACATGAAAGATGACAAAAAAAAACCTCTTTCTTACAGCAAAGAATCCAGGGAGGCAAGGCCTTACAGGCTCTGAATTCCACAAGTGAACACCTCTGCAGAAGAAGCAATGGGAAACATCTCAGTCATCAAAGAAGCACTGTACAGAGGCAAGATAAACAAGAGAGGACTAACCACCATTCAAATAGCTTACATAGCACAGGGTCTGACATCAGCTACAGGGCTGTCATCACAAGCAGAGCCTACTTGACTGATTGAGACAGCGGAACAGATGCAGGTTACTTGTCTGTCTGAAGCACAGCAACATTCCTGAATAACTTATAACATCTATAATTACATAATACAGCAGATCAGTGGACCCCGACTCATGACTTAATGGCCTGAAGGTAACTGGGGAAAAATGTTGGAAAAATAACAGCAAATTCTCCATAACAGCGCCCTGTCCTGGGCTTGGCTAGAATAGTGTGTAATGCCCTGCCCTACGCCTGGTGAGGGGGTAGGGGACTCATCGCAACCCTGATCAGGATTAAACGGATAAGAAAATTGATGGATGGATAGATAGATGAATTTACTCCACAACTTTCCCTTCAGCTTCAAGGTCAGGGATGCGTTAATGAGAATTTAGTATAATGTGCTGGCACAAGATGGTGATAACATATAGACCAGCGGTCACTATTGGAAAATAAATCTATTAAGGACTTTTTCATGCTGAAGGGATTTATTTTTCAATGCTGACTGGCAGAGTATGCCTTATCCCTATAATTAATAATAATAATAATGAATAATAATTAAGAATTATGAAAAAAAAACTTCATAAAACATTTTGTTTTCACTGGTAAAAAAGCAAATTAAAACGTGCAGGTGTTATACAGGGCAGCTGCAGACTCCTCAACTTGTTGCAAATTAATAGGCTAAGAATGTTATTAATTCATGGTGCAGTTTTTTTTTTACATCTTTCTCAAACACATGTCTTCTCTTCCTCTTTGTCTTTTTCTGTTTTAAATATTAAAAGTTATTAATATTACTGATTGGAAAATGACTGTTGTGACACAGGGTGCTGTTAAATATAAGATATCACTCATTTCCATTATGACAAGTGACTGGACTACATGCAGAATGTTAAGAAAGATATGAATCTGAAGCACAAAACCTGCTGTTAAGGCAAGAAATATCAGACCTCTGAAAGCTGGGATGGCCCATTCATATCAATGGAACATTCTGCAGCGTTCTGATGAGCCCTATAATATAAAAAATAGGAAAAGGTTATACAGCTCATGATTACTAGAAATGATCATGTTAAGCCCGATTATTTTCCAAAGCTATTCTTGTTTATAGTTAGAGTGTGACTGGAAGGTTGCTGGTAGGTCTGAAGTGCTTTTGCTTTTGAGCAAGGCACCTAACCCCCAACTGCTCCTTAGGCTCTGTGGATAGGGGCACATATTCTCACAGCCCCTAGTGTGTGTGTGTGTGTGTGTTTCACTGCACAGAAGGGTTAAATTCTGAGGTCAAATTCCTCTGTGTGTAAGCACACTGGCCAATAATTGTGCAATTTAATAATCGAGCAGTCATCAGTTACAATAATGCAACTAAATGTAAATCAGATAAAGCAGAACTGAATGTGTGTTAATGCTTTCTGATGGCACTAAGACAGGTTTCAGTGCAGTTTCTTTATGCAGTTATTTTAAGTTGCTGTGATGAAGCTCAGAGATCATTTGGAATACTGGTTGGGTGAAACCACAGTCATTTGTTTGGTTGAGAGTCATTCCATGTCAAATCAGTAGGTAATGCAAACAAACAGTGGGACAGTGGGTGTGTTTTTTGGACGGGGACAGTGGGAATGGCTCTGCATGTGCACTGGGGCAGAAGGCGGGGGAGTCACTTTGATGTTCCTCCAGGAGGTCAGGCTGTCAACCACAGACTGTTTTTGGGTAAACATGCCCCATGCGAGAGGGTGTGTTTGTGTGTTTAGCTGTAATTAAATGGAAGAAAACAGAGAGAGAACAGACAAAAACATGTGCTGCTACTTCATGATAAAGAGCAAAAACAATAAACGTCTTTACACGTCAGCATGTACTTTACCTGCACTGTAGCCACAATATTAGAAATGATCATACAGAGTGCATTTACAGGCACTTCATGATACACTAAAGGCAAAAAGTCAGATTTGGTCAGTAATCCAATCAATGTGTTTACATGCACTTGAGTAATCAGATAATGGGAAACTCCAGCTCTACATGAGCCAGACAGTAATCAGAGGTCTGCTGTACAAACAGCCAATAAACTCACTGAAGAAGACTTGACGTATGTAAAACTCAAACTTCAAGGCACAGCAGTTTACCTGGAAATATGAACATACATCAGTGTCATATTTTGTTGTCTTGCTGGTGCTGTTTAAGTGCTGCTGGCATATTTCCAAGAAAATAAGAAAGCGTATTGCACTAAAATCCTCTTTATTGGATTTCTAGCCCTTACACAGATCTAAGAAATCAGAGTTTTCATTAAATAATTAAACAACTGCAAAAATCAGATTATGATCAGACTATTAAGTGCATGTAAACACTCATTTCTGCAATGTACAAATGCATATGTAAATATTAACAGAAACATTTGCACATTTCACATCTATCCCAATGATTTATTAGCAAGAGGTGATATGGTTAACAACTCAAATGTATAGAGAACAATGCCTTACATCACAATGTACAGAAAAAGAACAATAATTGACTGGCAACAGAAAGAAGAAGAAGAATGGAGAAAAGGGAAAAAGAAGAAGGAAGAAAGAGAAGAAAGAAGAAGTAGAGGAAGAGGAATGAAGAATAAGAATGATGACTGATGAAGATAATGTATCATCACTATTTCAAAAAGAACAATAATTGAGTGATTATTAATAAAAGTACAGTGACTGAACAAAAATGAAGAATAGTTATGATGATGCTGATGGACAGGAATTTGTCTTCACAGTATATAAAAAGTACAAAGTGGTCTATAGTAAGAGTAATGATGAAAGAGAAGAACAACAAAAATGAAACAGAATAACAATGAAGATGGAAGATGAAAAGGAATGAAGAAGAATGATGAAGATGAAAACATGAAGAATGTATCATCCAATACTAGTTATTAGTTGATTAATTTTGTAATTTTAATTTTGGGCCCCCCCGAGTGGCTCAGCAGCCTAAGACACTGACACTATGACCAGAGGATTGCAAGTTTGAATCCCGGTCATGCTCTTTGCCATCAACAGCCGGGGCCCAAGAGAGCAAAAATTGAACATGCTCTCTCTGGGCGAGTAGATGGCGCTCTCTCTCCGTATCACTCCCACAGTGCAAAGTCCTCTGGCTCAGGCATCTACTGGTTGGTCCATTTGGAGCTGGGATTCCTGCACTTTCCTCCGAGTGCATTAGGCTCCCCAGTGATGGTGTTACAGCGGTAGTTCAAAAAGATGCGGTGCAACATCACACACAACAGAGGAGGCTTGTACTTGTCTTCACCGTTCTAGAGTCAGGGACATTACAAAAGTAATAGGGAGAGTCATAACTGTAGAGTCATAATACTACATTGAGAAGGGGAAAAAAAATGGGCAAAAACCTAGAAATAAAAATAGATTTTTTTATTAATTTACTGGATTTAGTTTAGGTGTATTTGAAGTGGGAACACAGCAGGTTTTTGGGATTAGTAATCATAATAAGGAACCAGACTGCAACAAATCTGATGTATGCTTGTATTTTAAAATTCAACACAAAGCACTGCTTACAGCATTCAAATCTGAGTTTATATACAATGAATCTTCATTTGATAGTAACAGTAACATACCACATATAGTTCAGTCTTCTCTGAAAATTGTATAAAATAACAACATATTCCCACCAATACAGACTTCTATAAAACATATAGTGAATCATATCTACATACATTCATCCACAGAGACCAATCACATTAATGGCACATCTGTTTAAATGCAGTAACAAGTTTTTTTTCCCTTTTAACTTCCAGTTAATGGCCAAAGCCGCAGCTGTGGAAAACGTAATTATGTTTATGATCAGAGGTCAGCTGTTAAACTATTTCACTTTGTTCTGAATGTTCTGATTCAAGCCTCTTCCAGAGCTCTATAAAAATGAATGGATACTTTAATTTAACCCTTTGGGTTTCTCAGCTTGTCACATTGTTGCAGAGGGTGGTTGGGTGAGAAACCCAGAAATGAAGCATGATGGAACTCTGTGATGTATAGAGTTACAGCAAATACTGAAAGTATCCAATTTTTTCAATACTTCAATTTGGCAATTCTAACTTTCAGTACTTTTTAAAGTTCTTAAAGTGCAATTAGTTGCACGGTTTTGGTACAACATTTGCTGTATTTTGATGACAACTGAAGAGATCTGTACAGATTACAGAGATTAAATGAAAAAAGACAGACATGCTAGTTATACTGTAAAAAATGTAGAAATTTGTAGACTCTAACAAAAACATTTGACTTTAAAAACAATGATGAATGTCAGAGTATGGATTAGAAATTTGGTATTGAGTATCATGATATTACAATTGATATCTGTAACAAACTTGTGGTATCGTGACAGCCCTAGTGATGTAATTAAAGGTGCATGAGCTTACAGTGAGCCAAGGTTTCTTGAAGCACCCAGTAGTCATATTAGTTACATATAAAGCCTCCAGTTGCTGCTACTGCTAGTGCCACTTCAGAAAAATAAAATAGTGTGAAAAAGTTTGTGGTTGTAATCACCACGACCCTGAAATAGATTTAAGTGGTTAAGATAATGGATGGGTGGTTGCTCATAATTTCATTAAAATTATTTTATATTCACTCTACCTACAGTGACATTTCAATCCTTTGTTAATGTTGACCGGTTTGGCTTATAACTCATGAAAATCAGAATCGCAATTATTACAAAATTTAATTTTGAGTCGTTTACTACACAAACAGAATCCACATTAAAACAAAAAGGCTTGAAATGTCACTTTACATGTAAATAATATAAAATATCAGACTTTACATCTTAAATGAAATTATGAACGCAAAATGAACTTTTTCACAAATATTCTTATTTTTGGAGGTAGACTACTGTTAGCATTTTACTTGAATTAGTGTGAAATACCACTCAATTGAAACTGAACTGTACTATTATAGCTGAGCAAAAGACACAGGACCTACTTAAAATGCTCAAATCTGCTCATATCACTTAAAACAACAGGACCTGAACAAACAGAAATGGTCAAGTAGATTACAACATTAAAAATGGTTTTAAAAATAAATAAAAACAACTAAAAAGTGTTGGTCTGATTTTAGCATGTCACAATTTCTATCCTCTATATTCAGCATAAAACAACAAAAGCCCACTAAAAACCCAGCAGCACATGGCATTTCAGTGCCACTTTCAAACATCAAGTTAAAATGCCCCTTAATATGAAACTTAAAACAGCAACTTTTACCAACGATGCATCCAAACATAGACAGATCCATCACACCACATAACACTCGTGACTGCTAATGAAAATGTAAACATGCACCCATGAGTGAGACATGGTGGAGAGCAGACATGTTTGGCACAGTGGTTGTGGCATGGGTGGTGGGTTCAGGGTCATGGGGTGAGTTGGAGATGTGGGTGCTGCTGAAGTTGGGTCATTAACTCTGCTTCAGTCGGCTCTTGGATGTGCTCTCTGGGGAGGAAATGGAAGGTGTAAGAACATGAACTTAAAGCTGCCTGGTCAAAAAATAAGCCACCTTGAATATTTAAGGTGGTAGTAACTTCAGGCCCCTGCTGATGGCATTACATGAGGATGATCAGGCTATAAATACCTTTGGGGTGTTTGACGGATTTCACAGATTGACAAGAGATTGAAAATTGGGTCATATAACAGATGTTAATGGCAAAAAGGAGAGGTTGTATTTGGGCACCAAAGGCCAGAGTGTGAAGGAAGTAGCTGAATTTGTAGGTATATTAAAGTGTACATACTGTACAGGTCTACCAGCAGTGGTAAAAAGCCCAGTCTACAGTAAATTCTCAGCAGATTTGTGGCCAACAGGACACAAAGTCAAAGACCTCTTGCGTGCCACTCTGGTCCATATGTTCATAGTATGCAGTTCCCTGCAGATAGTTTTTTCAGAAATTGGTTGTGAAGGACCTGTGTTGACTTTCTAGATGCAATTCTTGCCTAGTGAAGAGATTTTCATTCAAAAGTAGTGAAACACACCATTGCTTCCTGTCCGACAGTTTCATCTTTTGGCCAGAATTATGAAGAGAATTTCCTGTAGACTGCTGGTAGACCTGTATGACTGTACACTTCAAATACACCTGCAAATTCAGCTACTTCCTTCACACTCTCCCACTGCTCAAATACAATCACACTTTCTTTCCAACCATCATCTGCTTTGTGACCCATTTTCCCCACATTAAATGAGACATTCACTGCACTGCATTTGTTATTATTACCTTCAATTTAGTTACTAATGTTAACTTGAAAGTCTGCCTCACACTTTCCTTTCTGTTTATGGTTATTTTCTAAATAAATTAGTTTCAAATAAATTTTCACATCTTAGAAATCATATTGTACCTCAAACTCTACAATTAGTGTACAGTATGTATGATAACACGTTTAAATGCCAGCTTTCTCTGTCCTGGTGAAACAGACATGACTGACAAAAGAACCAAAGTAGCATCATGCATAGATGCTAGCAAAGCCTTTTGTCAAGTGGTAACCATCTTGTGAAAGCAAATACCAGTGCATCTCTGTAAATGTGACTATTGTGAAAAATTAAACAAGCGTATTTTATATGAAATACACATAAAGTGACATTTCAAGCTTTTTTGTTTTAAGGTTGATACTGTTTGAAATGTAATTTACTGAAACTTTTGAGATTCTGGATTTTTATAAGCCAAACTGATCAACATTAAAACAAAAAGTGTTACTTTATTTGTAATGAATATAGAATATTGTTAATATATTTTTTATTATGAACTTTCTCCACAATACAGTGGTAACCCTACTTACGAGTTTAATCTGTGCAGGAGCTGAGCTCGTTAGCTGGATGCATTTTCCCCATAAGAATACATGTAAAACTGATTAATCCGTGTCAGCCGGCCAATATACAGTATACCTTAATATGCTAAATAATGTGTTTATATGGGTTTTTAAAACATAAACGAGACGACGACGGTGCTCGTGTAGGCTGGTGGCTAAGGAGGACAGGAGGACGGGCGTACGTGTATGGCATGGTTACACTTATCATATGAAAAGTAAAAGTAAAATGTATCTAACTTTCTTGTTCACTACCTTTTGCTGTCTTTGTGTCACTTTCACTTTCACTGGACAGCAGTCAAAGTATTGACTGACCTCTTCTTCTACGCTAGCATCTAGGAGATGCTATGACCGCAGCGCCCCTAGCGGTTGGCATACTTGAAGAAATTTACGCTACTCATTACTTGGAATTTTACTCGTTACCTGAAACAAAAATATTCTGAGATCTTGACTCGTTACCTGGAATACTCGTTAGTAGGGATGCTCGTAAGTAGGTTTACCACTGTATTCATTTAAGTGTACCACTGTATTACTTTAAAATGGAAGATTCATAAAATCTAAAGCAAATACATTTTTTTGTACTTAAATCATGCTCAGTAAGAGTCCACACTGAACAAGCACAGAACCATTAAAGGCAAAGTGCAGTTACACCACAGAAACCTACCTGAACATTCGCTGGACTGTGGTCTCGTAACGCACCCTTTCCACATCTGACACACTTAATTCGTGACACTTGTCCCATTTGTAGGTGAAGTTCTTGAACATCAAACAATGAAAGAATTTCATTATTATTTTGAGTCTCACTTTTTAAAGCTGACTTGACTGAATGTATACTGTTGTAATACTGAAATATTTAACTTTATTAGCAGCAGAACTATGAGCCTTCAAAAACACATTCTTACAAACATATTATTTCAAAATATATCAAAATGGCATGTGGCCAGAAAAATGACGAGGCTGTTTACTGCAGTTAGGTACCATCTGCAAACTTCAATGTAGTAAATATGCATTATCATAATGTCAGCTGCCAAATAATCAACTGTAATTCAAAGTAAACAGATTTTATTTACAAAAGCTGTAATTACTCAGTCCACTCCGAGTTCTTTGAAAAACTGGATACAAGACCAATCCGTGCTGCTTTGAAGGATGAATTAAAATTATAATGGTGAATATTATCTTACCTCCAATATCAGTGCCACAAACAGGTTGACCCACATGACGGATGAGGTGAGCCACCACGAAACAAAATACACCTTTGACCACCTGAGATGAGCAGAGTTATGGTCATTGTACATAAGTAAGAACAAATGTAAGTATAGGTGAAATAAGGCCATAAAAGTAAATCTATTATGCTTCTGTAGCTGTTGTCTTACTCAGTGGTGTATCTAGTAAAAACATCCATGAAGACCTGCCAGTTATTCACCACCATCACGTCATATAGCAGGACCAGAGATGCCTAACAAAAAAAAAAAAAAGAGATCAAATCAAACTCACTGAACAAAAGTTGTAAATGTTAAAATAAATCCGAATATTTTTGTATGCTGAACTCATAATAATCTGTACCAAATTCAGGAGCTTAGCTTCAATTGTACAGTAATGGTGAAACTCTTACAGCAAAGTCATCAAAGTTATTTGGCCAGTACTCCAGCTGTTCATAAGTCCCACACTCCAAGGTGACGTTGGATGTACTGTTCTCATCTCTTGAATTGGAGTCCACACTACAAGGGAACACACATCACTGTAATGTATAAATGTCTATAATTCAAGAACACAAATAGAAAATCTGTAGCATTAGATGTTAAAGCCTCAGTCAAGAAATGCTAGGTGGAGCATTTCGAGCAAGGTCAATAAAATGGGAGATATGTACATTTATAATGTTATAAGCTGGTAAATTCTGAATTAATCTGGAGCTGATTTACATCTTTTTTGTTCAGTTTTCTGCATCGCACACTAGTGCATCTAAAAATGTGGTTTATGATTTAAAAACTTAAGCATAATGTTAAATGTTAAAATTATTAATAAAAATTTGATTTGATGACTTGCATAGCTATAAAGCACAGCGATCAACAGTAAAACAAAACAAAAGGTTCAAAAATAAAATTCAGAGAAATAAATGTAATTAAAAAAAATCACGACAGATGCACGTTTTTTGGAGTTGTGTACTGTGTACATACACACACACAGATAGATAGAGAGATAGAGAGACAGAGAGAGAAAATTAATAGAACAATGGAACTTAGGGATGAGCTAGTTGTGATCCAGAACCAATCATTCATGGGTAAACATGCATGCATGGTTATGGCACAGATATGATTTGCATATGACATTTTCACCCAAAATCTAACTTAAGATCAAGCATTACTACACTGTACCTTGAGGTTCTTGGAGGAGGAATAGCTCCATGGAACAGCCAGATACCAATAATAGCATACACATAGTACACCACCTAGATCACAGAACAGAGGACAGTCACATGTACAAATGTGTGAAGACTGGAGTCCCAAGCTGTCACTTTGGCCCTTTAAAAGCATTGCTTAAAATAGCTGAGGTTACTTACCACCAGAATGCCAGCAAAAGCCCGCAGATTTTTCACAATGTCCACAAGTGTACGTGCCACCAGAGTCATTAACTATAAGCAGGGAAAAAGTCATTACAAGTATATATTGTTATATAATCAATGATTTACATGAAACATACTAGAAGTTGGAATATTATTATAATGTAAGTTTATTATTATTATTATTATTAGTAGTAGTAGTAGTAGAAGTAGTAGTAGTAGTACAACGTACTAGTTTTAATTACTTATATGCAGTTCTAACCACAAGATGGTGACAAAACTCTAACATGCACATTCCAAGGACGCTACCTCATGCCAATACAAACACATAATGATTAAATAATTCATTTGAGGGTTTCTGCTGACCTTGATTTCAGGAATAATCCTAAGGAAGCGGAAGACAATTAACATGTTGGCCAGTCGCACCATTTCCCACAGGGACATAAAGTCATGCTGAGCCGGTATCCTGAAAAGAACAAAACCACTATTTTTATACTGAACAAACCAAATGATACAGTTTAACTGCAAAATACAGAACCTGTTGTTATTGCAATGTCATATTTAATACTGACATTATAGAAGTTGCAATTTTTTTTTTTTTTATAATATTTGTGACCCCGCCAGGGAAAACAAGGCCAAAGTCACTGGACAACTTATTGAGATATTGCGTCACTCACATTAGTGACAAAACTTAGCCACTCAGTATTATTGCTGTAAATGAAAGATAATAGTCTCATATATCTACCAGAGTACATATTTTGATCAAAAACAAAACTTAAATTCACAAAAAAGTTGTTTTCACAAACAAATTTTGGGAAAAAAAAAAAAAAAACTTTGACCTGGTTTTTCCTGGTGAGGTCACATTTTTGAAAAAACAAAATCATTATTCAAAAAGGTAAACTATCACATATTAATTTTATTATCACATATATATTTAATTATATTATTATATTATGAAAATAAGAAATCCAGAATTATTAGAACATTTAATTTTGGAGTTTGAGCAAATAGAATAAAACAAAAAGACTTGAATAAGTCACTTTATGTGTAATGAATATAAAATATATGATGTTTTAACTTTTTGAATTAAATTATTAACACAAATGAACATTTTCACAATATTCAGATTTTTTGAGATGTACTATTATGTAGTGATGTAGCTGCAATATTAGTGAATTACGCACTCCTGTTAGAGGTCTGCACTATGGCTGGACTCACAGGACCAGTCACAATATCTTGCAACGCAAAAATACTAAATTTAATCCTTATTGGCGGGAGCGGCCTGTCAATCAGTCCAGACAATGTGGGAATGAGACCCCATATACATGTAGAAAAATCCAGAAAATTAATAAATAGTCTAGAAAATGAGAATGATCATCAGCTGATCAAACACTAAGAAAGTAATAAACTAATTCACGCACGCATGCACACGCACGCACACACACACACACGCACGGCAATTTCAGTATCTCCAATTCATCTGACAGCATGCGTTTGTGGGAGGAAAGTGGAGCCACTGCCCCTCTGTGCTGACCTAATAATTATTCATTATAACCTGTTTTAATAAATATATAAATACATTTCTAGCACTCTATATAATTAATCCAATTCATATTACTGTGGGTGGGAGGAGCAGAACTGTGTATGTGCGTCTTAAAAAGAATCAGTCAAGTGCAGACCTCTAATTCCTATATCATTATTCCATTATTAAGTGCATCATTCTATATAGTTTACACTTTATTTAAGAAATGTACTCACAGTTTCTTATAGGGAATCCTGTATGTGACAAAAATAGAGATCTGAAGAACCTATTTGATAAAAGAGACATTGTGTCAATTAGTCCTTATATAAAGGTTTCAATTAAAATGTTCTCCCATGTGTGACATTACACTGTCAATTACATCTCAATTAAATAACAAGAACTACTACAGGAAACACAGTCATACCAGCAGAAGGATAGTGAAGACCCCATCAAAGATGTTATTTTTGTAAGACAGGTAACCTCTCCAACCAAAAGCAATCAGCTTCAGTACCATCTCTATTAGGTAGTACAGGATGAAAGCACAATTGATGACCTACAGGGGAAAAAAACCATTAACTGTACAACTATATATAACTTATAAATCTAAATATGTAAAAAGAGGTTTAATGGTATTCACTTCCTGTCTGTAAAAATCACATTTGGTATGAAGTCATTATTGATGTACATGAAGTAATCATTCAGTTAGTTAGTTAGTTACCTCCATGTAGTAGTTGTCCCTCTGAGATATAGTCTTTTCTGAATCTAGAACCAAGACAGACTGCAAGAAAAGAACTTCAGTTCGTGAATTGAAACACTGGCCAAACTTTTTCACCCATAAGATGAAGATTATCTTAAAAATGTATGTAAATAATTTTTCATATTTGACTGAATAAACATGCTGTTCTATTAAATCACTCAGCAGAGAAATCTCACAAGTAATTGTTATAAAATTAAAGCTCTTCTGTGCTATTTCAACAGTCCACTACGTGTTTCAGACTTCTCAAATTGTGCAATGTTGCAATGCATATATCTTCAGTGTAACTGTCCATAAATTTATTTTAATACTTAATAATAGAGAGTGTTTAAAACACTAACATTCAAGCATTCACGCAGTTTTGTATAATAGCCACAAGGGGTCACTATAGATAACACAAGGATTACAGCTTTTTTTTTTATTTAAATATGATCAATGTTTGCAGTGACAGGAAAAAATGCCCAAGGGTGTTTGCTTTAAAATAACAACAATAATAATAATAATATTAATAATAATTAATTATTAATCATCATCAACAACAACAACAACAACAACAACAACAACAACAACAACAACATTTTTATACTGCTGCTTTCTCAAATTCAAGGATACTTAAAAAGGGAAAAAAACACTGAGCAGAAGAACGAAAAAAAGAATAGAATAGAGTTTTAAAGGAGTTGGGGCAGTCTTGAATGGATTGAGATAAAGTGTATGGAGCCATGACACTGAAAGATCTACCCCTACCCTCTCCCACAGTGACAAGGACAAACCCTAAGGACAAAAAAACTGAATTAAAGGACTTAAATGTAGAAACATACAATTAAAAAAAGATACTCACACAGATGCAGATGACATTTGCCAGGGCTACCACATTCCCCACCACACAGAGGTAGTAATGACTGCATATTCTTTGGATCCACTGAAGAACTGGTGAGTTGTACTCTGGATGCGGTGGGTGCTGGTAGGTGTAGGATGTCACCAAAAATGCTAATTGTTATTTGCTATTTTTTTTAATGCTTTAATAAATTAATATTGAAACATGGTTAAAATGTCATTATTTCTACCAATACGAAGGCCAACATCAAAATAATGATTAAAAAACAATACTGAGCAGCCCTATTTCCAAACGTTTCATACATAGCCACAGCCACCTACATCTCTGCACTGTAAATAATGAACCTGGAAGAACAAAGTCTTCACAGTGCATCTGTAAATGACTTTCCCATAAGAGAGAATTGTTTGAGAGAAGGAGAAATTCCTACCTCTTTGAGACGATCCTTGTCAAGTTCATCAAACAACCCTTGGAAAGCCGCACCATCAATAAAGCCATCAGAGATCTGCTGAGCGGCCTGAGGGACGAAACCAGAAACAATGATCCATTCTAGTGCAACCTTATTGAGTCCAAATACAAAGAAAATCTAAATTATAAAGACTACACCTTCAGACTGACCTTAATGACTGCTTGTTTGTAGTAAGACTTCATCTGCACTTTACTCATCACCTCCAGGACAGTGGTTACTGGCACCTGCTCTCTAAGCACAAAAAGAATAAGAAATGAACACATTACTCAAAACATGCAGCTCAAGACGTGAGCAGGTGATCAATGCCATTCATTTGAAATGTAGTATCTCTCATGACAAACCATTCTCATACAAGGACACCAGCCTATTCTCCAAAATAGCTCATCTGATACTTAGTAAATCAACACTATTCCTTAGTTTAGCCGTGGCATAAGCATTGTTTTCCAAATTATTTTTTTCTACAGCCAAGAGATTTAGTCACAACAGGTCGCATAAACTTGTCATTTCAGTATGAATAAGTTCACTCAACAAAACTGAGCAGGTTGTTAATATGTGAAGGGTTAACTCCAAAAATACAGAATATCATCAAGTTCATTTAAGTTCATAATTTAACTCAAAAGGGTAAAATTTGTGTATTTCAAGCTTTTTTTGTTGTTGTAATGATAAAAGTCTTTTACTCAAAAAGTTAATTTACTCAAATATTCTAATAGTCTGAGAGATTCTGGATTCCTGATTTTAATGAGTTTTAAGCAAAACTGATCAACAGTAAAACTACAAATTACTGAAGTGTATACATACTGAATATAAAACATGAACATATACTGTTTTGATTTCAAATTATGAGCAGACACAAAACTTTCACAATAGATGCACGAGTATATTTGATGCTCAAGTATACACTCCCACTATTAAGGCTAAAATATATGGGTACGGTAAATAATATGGACCAACATTACTCAATAATGTATATGCAAACATTACGTTATGACTCATTTAGTGAATGTTTTTGGTAGATTAGCTACATTCGTGATCCCCTATCTTAAGATAAAATCCTGCTTGCCAGTGTTTCAATAGAACTGAAGATGCTACTTCTTTCTTGTCCAAACCCAACATTTTACCACACAGACTACCATTGATACCTATTTATAAACCTATTCACAACACCAAACATAAAATAAGAAACCATACAGGCCCATCTCAATCATGACATTTCCACTGACAATTAATTATCAAACAAATAACTGAGAATAATTGTATTTTTTTATTTATTTATTTTTTATTTAAATTGGTCAGTAGGTTCCTTATTTTGTAGCTATTAGGTTGTAATGTGATGGATAAAGAACCAAACATACAACAGGATGCTCCGAAGAAACAATGTGATCAACTTGACAGCACTTTAATAAATAATTAATATTGTGGTGATTTGTGGCACTATTGTGTGCATGTATACACAACATATTAACAGCTGTACAATATACAAAGTCAAGCAACATTTCTCTACTAACATTATTCTTATTTGTAAAATATATGTACTACTTTCAGCCATTTCAACCAGGTTATTTACAATGTTGGAACTTACACATGGCTTCCAGAGTTACTGCTGTAGCCTCGACCCCGGGAGCACAGCACCACAAACGCAGCCTGGATACCCAAACGCCTCCTGATGATGGACGTCTGCACAGACATCTAAAAAGAAGAGAACAGAAATGGAGATTTCTTCAAGCATCCATTTTTTTTATATCATAAGCACACATTAATGCAAAACCAGTTAAAAAAGCAATTAACTTACCAAAAGGTATCCCCTGAACTGGTTGTATATAATAGCAGTGAGTAAATTCATCAAGATGTATGTTCCTGTGCAAAACATCTAAATTAGTATTTATTCCAAGATGAGTTAAGCCAAGTAATTCATTAATAAGAGTTTTCAAAACTTACCACACACACTGAAAAGTATAAAAAACAGAGCATTGAATCGGTGCAAGGAATATGCTGGGATCATCACTATTGAGACAAGAAAAAAATTAGAAGAGATATTTAGCAAAGCCAGGGAAGTTACATTAGGGCATTTGCTGCAGACAAAAAAAAACTGAATGGCAGTAGTTGGGCCTAAAGAGAAAGAGAGACAGGAGCAAACAGAAATTTGAGTACAGAGTAAAAAAGCAGTTAGCTCTTCAACCCTCCAGCAAGCATTTCACTCTCTGATACAAGTAGTTGCCAAAAATATTATTGTTAGAATAATAATATTATATAACATTATATTATTATTATTTTATATTATTATTAATATATATTATATATATTATATAATATAATATTATATCACCACTATATATCCATCCTGCCATCCATTATCTTATCCACTAAATCCTGATCAGGGTCAGTTAGGCCCCTACCCCCTCACCGGGCACAGCAAAGGGCATTACAGAGAATCCTAGCCAAGCCCAGGACAGGACACCACTATGTATCTGATTATCTAATGGTAACGATCACATCATAAAGACAAATTTAGATCATTATAGAGTCTATAAACTAACAATGGTTGGTAACTGCATAAACTGATAAAATGTCAAATATGACTTATATCTTGTTTTATGACATTCATTTTACATTTGGCAAACATCTTATCTAATCAGTCAAACATCTGGACTACAAAGCTAAAAGCTCCAGCAACAACAGGGCTGTTATTTATAGCAGTCAACAGAGATGTGATCTCTGATCAGTTTCCTCTGTATTTATGATCATCACTATGATAAAGGACACACCTTAAGTGCTCACATTAACTGCTCAGTTGTTTTGCTTCCTGTTGGTCAATACTCAATAGCTCCAAACCATGGGCACAGCTGGAGCTTAAGCATTACTGAACATCATAACATTTATAAAGCAGTCAAAACTTCTACTCTTGCTGTAGTTTGTGAATATGGTCATTATTTTAGAACTCTTAGTTCACAGCAAGTCATATTGCATTTATTGCATAAATCAAGTCAGTGGAACCGTAACACCTGGATGCAGTCTGAATGGGCTGGGAAATGGTTTGGGCATGTAATCCAGATGACTGAGGAGTTCTAGAGTTTTGTTAGCAATATTAGCCTCACAGATCCGGTTCTAAAATAAAGAAGCAAAATCTGGACTCAAATCATATTTTGACTCCATCTAGGGTAAGGAGAAAACTGTGAAAATTTTAATTTTGGCCTAACCATTCCTTTAACAATTACATAGTGTATTTGCCAATATTTTATTAATTTAAAAGCAAATGTCTTTTTAACTATAATCTTTATAAATGTTGCACTAGGGCCCTGAATGGCTCAGCAGGCTAAGACGCTGACACTATGACCAGAAGAAAGGTCATGCTGTTTGCCATCAACAGCCGGGGCCCAAGAGAGCAAAAATTGGCTGTGCTCTCTCTGGGCAGGTAGATGGAGCTCACTCTCCCTATCACTTTCGCTGGCTCAGGCATCTACTGATTGGTCCATTCAGAGCTGGGAATCCTGCACTTTCCTCTGAGCGTGTTGGCTCCCCAGTGATGGTGTATCAGCGGTAGTTAGAAAAGAGATGGTGACCGCATCACATGCAATGGAGGAGGCTTGTGCTTGTCTTCACCCTCCTAGAAACAGGGCCATTGCAAAAGTGATGGGGAGAGTCCTAACGGATGTGATGGGCTAACTGGTTACTACTACATTGGGAAGTGAGAAAATTGGTAAAAAATGCTAATAAAAATAAATAAATAAATAGAATAAATAAATAAATAAATAAATATTGTACTACTTTGCTAGTGAAGTCATTACTGACCTGTTCACAAACCTTAGAAAAACAAAATCTTGTGTATTCCGATGAAAAAGTTTGTTGTTGTTCATAATTTAACCCAAAAAGGTAAACTCTCATATTTTTAAACACATTAGACATAAAGTGCCATTTGAATCCTTTTTTGTTTGTTTTACTCTTTACTTATAGCTCATGAAAACCAAACATCCTGAATCTCAAATGATTAGAATATATTATTTAGTTTTATAAGTGAAAATTACTAATCAAACTGTATCAACATTAAAACAAAAAAAACAAAACAAATGAATCTAAAATATATGACAGTTTATGTTTGTAAATTAAATGGGGAAAACTTTTTCACCATATTCATTTTTAATGTGAGATGCACTAGTTGTGTCACGAGGGTCAGTTTCAGGAGATACATGCACGTTAACCCATGTATCTCTGTGCTCTGAAGGAACTAAAATTAATTTGAACAGACATTAAGTGTAAAACTTTCCAATTCTATCTTTAAAACCTTTCCCAGAGACATGACTGAGCATGATGATCATATTTTCTGTGTCATTATGATCCCTTCACCATTTGAAATGACAGTGTTATGACAAACTCATTATATATAACCTCCTATGGAATATTACCGTCTGGATTATTAGCGGTAGTGAGCAGCACAAGCAGAGAGGACAAGGCTTGAGGCAGGCTTCTGAAGTACACTAGCCACTCCCCATTCCTCTTTGGATCCTATTGGTACATTACAAACAGACATTTTGGGCATGAGAATGAGCTATTACAAAGTAAAGTGACATTCATACTGTCACAACTTAAATATCTCAAGTGTTCCTGGTGTTTTTAGTGTCTGTGTGAGAAAGCAGCAGGAAGGATACACAATGGGGTTG
>BRDA01074315.1:1770-14001 GCA_036984385.1 Crenuchus spilurus | reverse complement strand
GTAACGAGTTACTTTTATTATAGAGTAATTCAGTTACTAACTAAGTTACTTTTTTGAACAAGTAGTGAGTAACTATAATTACTTTTTTAAAGTAATGTTCCCAACACTGGGTATAACACAAGGATAAAAGCTGGCAGAGAGAATTGTTGTTAGCTTGGAATCTAGCCAACCAGATTAGCCTGACCGCTCATTCTTGTGCCTCTGCTCTCTTAGATGTCTCTACACATCTATGGTTTTAATATAGATACAGCTATATTCTTGTCTACAGTTGTATGTTCCTCTGTGTGTGTGTGTGTGTGTGTGTGTGTGTGTGTGTTGTCCCCCACCAGCAAGGCTTTAAACACCTGCTGGGACAAAGCAATCAAACTGCACCATGGGAGTCAAGTATAATGATGGTGGCAGAAAGGGCTAATTATCATAAAGTGCTGCTGCTGAGTACAGTCTGACATCAGCGTACTGTAAAAAGCTGACCATAGGCTCAGCAGAAGAGATTCTAGGAGAGAGTGTACAGTTAGAGGTGATACACTGAGAAAATGTCAAGTGAATGAATACAAGTTTTTGGGACTGAATGTCAGGCTTTGTAGCACAGCACAAATGTAAACAGACATGAAATCTGTCACCTCATGTTGGAAAACGCTGCATCGACAAAGTTGATAAAAGGCTGTGATCCTTACACTGACCAGCCATAACATTAAAATGACCTTGTTTCTGCACTCATTGCCCATTTTATCAGCTCCATTTATCATTGCAGCTCTACATTTACAGACTGTAGTCCATCTCTTTCTCCACCTACATTTCTAGCATCCTTTCATCCTGTACTTCACTGATCAGGACCACCACAGGGCAGGTATGATTTGGGTGGTGGATCATTCTCAGCACTGGCACTGATGTGGTGGTGGTGTGTTAGTAATGTGCTGGTATGAGTGGATCAGAATGGCTGGGTACTCCATGACTGGACTTGAATTGTGGTCTCTGTTGTTGCATCTTGCAGGTGAGTCATTCACCACTGATTCACCTGCATTTACAAATCCCTTTATGGTTGGAGAACCCTACTACACTGCAAATTCAAAGCACAGTAAGTCCTCGAAACATACAATATGATGTCTAAAAAAACCCTTGAATACCATATCCTATTCTAACAGGTTCGATTCTCTGCCCAGGCAAACCCACCATGCTGTACTTACTGGGAAAATGCTTCAGTCGTCTAGCTATGTAACATGATTAGATAGTAAATTATTTGGGATAAGAGCCTTAGCCAAATGTAAACATAAATTCTTTCGGTGTATATCATCTTTTTCTGTAACTTTAGATTTAAAAACTACAGCCAAGCATTTTCCAAGCACAATTTGTGTTCGTCTCAAGAATCTCCAGCCCTTCATCAGTGGTCAGTTCCTGACCACAGGACCACTGTTGGCTGGATATTTTTGGTTGGTGGATTATTCTTATCCCAGCAGTCATACTAGTGCAAAATATCATGCCACTACCATACCATACCATACTACTGCTGTGCTGACAATGGCCCACCATCCAAATAATATCTGGTCACATTACACTGATGGGCTTATAAGCCTTTAAACCGAATCTACAGTAAATGGTAGATGTTTTTGAAAAATGTGGCCAAATAAGTATGGGTACACGGTTAGCTATCAAATCAGATGTTCACACATCAATGTAGTATATCCCCAAAGCCCAAAGCAGCATCTTACCAAAATACATATATGGAGTAATATGTATATGAATGACATTTAAACTACAATGGCTCTTTAGTAAAGCTAGCCAAAAATGTTGGATTCTTATCATAATATACAGTAAATTATCCTAAAATAGAGGGGCACTATTGGAAATTATTGCATTCATTACATTATAATCAAGAACTAATTGTAATTTAAACAAAATTTTTTGGCATGTATGACTGGCATATGTTCATGATTTTGAGACTCACTGGCAAATACATCCCAGCAGCTATAGAGCTTGAAGAACAAAATTACGTTAAGAGGTCAGTCTGTTAATAGTCTAGTCTTTGCCAAAGCCAATATAAAAATCTGTATAAACAAAGCATGAAATATTCCAGTCTCATTTTAATTTTGTTTACCCTGAGAGCCAGATATTATGATCATTAGAGCTAAGCCTTCAGTTCATGGCATAAATGTCAAAACTTTTATAATAATGCTAATTTCTCCTAGTGTACCTATGGGATTTTTAATATTAGGATAGCACTAAACTGCTGCATATTAAAGGTAGGCACTTACAGTTTGTAAAAACAGTCCCTATTTTGTTATTTGTAACACTTTGTAAGAGACTTTTTCAGCATATCCCAGTCGCTGACAAATCTAGGACTTCCAGAAAGCATTGAATGAAAGTTTTTGTGTTTACATTGGTCACAGTTGTATATCAAATTCTGATTGGTAAACACCACGGTCACTACTTAATTATGTTTGTTGCTCTTTCCAGGCTCTAACTTGACTAGGCCTTTGACTGTATCTACATAACTGGAAAAACATTTGGAGTGGACAATTTCATTATCTTAATCTGCATGTTTTACAGTCAAAACTTGGTCAAATAAGAATATTACTATGAGAGAACATGAGCATGATGAATCTGTTAAAGAAACAATTACTGACATACTTATGGTTCTAAGTAATCATTAGGTCTTAAAACTTATCACTAGGTGTTAAAACATTACTAGACACTGTTAAACTACCTCAGAATATTATAATGTCCCATTTTGTTGTGAATCTGCCTTTCCATGCTAACTAGTACTAGTCATTAGTGTTAGCCATTAGCAGCTATGTGTGCTTCCCCTCGATACACACTCAGAGTCGTCAGTGATCCTGGCAAGCTTTAGTAGTGCTACTGTTCACCAAGGACTCATATTCTTTAATCAGAGCATCTTTTGTTGTTGTAAACAGCATGCATTTTTAATCCAGAGCCTGGGATGCTGTGTGTTTGTGTGTGTCTGTGTGTGTGTGTGTGTGTGTGTGTTGCCAAAACTCTTGGGGGAGGTCTCGGAGGGAGACACTTCTCTGGTTGCTAAGCCTCCACAATGTCTGTTTTTCAGAGGAACCAGTTTCGTTCCACCCCAACAAGCACACACACACACACACACACACACACACACACACACACACACACACACACACATGTTGTTATGCAAGTGACAGAGTAAATTTGTGAATCTTTCTCTCTCTCTCTCTCACACACACACACACACACACACACACACACAGTCAAAACTGTTTATATATATATATATATTTTTTTTTTACATTCAAGTCACATTATATTAGCTGCACAATAGCAGCTACCATGTGGATGTAGTTTACTATAGATAGTGGTGGTCATAGCATGTTCTTCTCTCAGTGCTGGGGTCTCAGATTCGATTCCCCATCCAGGTGGAGTTTCCATGTTCTCCCAGTGTCTGCAAGGAATTCCTGCGATGTCTCCAGGTTTCCTCCCACAGTTGATAAACATGGCGGTCAGGTGAATTGGTAACTCTAAATTGGTCTGGGCTGAGTGTATGTATGTGTGTGCCCAGATAGATAGACACCTTGTCAAGGTTTGGCTAAAATAGTGGAATGCACTGCCCAGCACCCAGTGAAGCGGTAGGGAGACTCACCACAACCCTGAGTTGGATTAAGCAGTTTAGAAGATGATTGGAAGGATAATGTGATCATGAATGTGTAGCTATCAAACAGGGGGGGGGGGGGATTATAATGAGTTAAAGGTGTTGTACATGATTTCAATCCAATACACATTTTGTAAAATTCAGCAGATGTTTACTAGCTCTCTGATCTGTTTTTGCACTGGAAAATGCCCAGTGTTTGTACTTAACCCTGGCTCTACAAATGGGAAACAAACAAAGTGGCTCAGAGCAAGAAACACAACACTGTTGCAGCCAATGAGCAATAGGAGGCATTGCTGCTTATGCCCAAGATGGGGAAAAGGAAGGGACAGAGGAGAAAACCTGTGTAAACATTGGTGAGGAGTTTGGATGGAGAGACCTCAGAATGCTGAAAGGCATGAAACGGGATGAGGATGTTGCTCTATTCTACTCTATGCTCTATTATATTTACTGTTTCAGAGAAATAAGTTTGAATGTTCATGATTGATAATCACAGCAGGTTTGTTTAGCTGCAGCAATCGTAGCAACCATTTGCTAACCCACACAAACGCTAGCTAACGCTAACCTTGCTAAAGCTAATTACTTACTAGTTGTTCACCCGCGACCCTGAAGGATTAAGCGGGTGTGATAATGGATGGGTGGATGGATGGATGTTGTTCACTGTGTATTTCTTGTTGTTAACCATGTGCATGCATGAATTTTGAGGGCGGAGCTTCTGAAGAAACACTAATGGGAGGAGTCTGTTGAGTTCAGATGTCAAGTCATTCTTTAGAATCGTGTACAGTGCCTTTAACATGGACTACACCAGTACCTCTGAATGGACGACCATCTGTATATTCGGTCACATGACAGAAATTCATAACTCCCCTCCCCCACCACCACCATGTTTGTAATAATGCTAACAAACTACTGCACACACTCATTCTTCTATTTTTAAATTACCCCCCATAATAACCCCTCCAAAACGATCTGCAGATCATTTGGAAGCCTGTTCTGTTTTTCTTCTGCTCCTTTCCACTCTCTATCCATTTCCCCCCCTTCCTCAGTGGATCCATATCTTCGATTGCGTGGCCAGTAGCTGTCAGTCATTTTATTAGTGGATGACTTGCTGGGTCAATAGTGTCGATGCTGCAGCATGGACACTGACCTAAATGAGTTCCTGCTCAAAGACCGGCACCAAAAAAATGAGCCATAGCCTATGCTCCGTTTTACTTGACAGTTTATTAGGTACACCTGCCTTTCCTTCCTTATGGTATATTAGGTATACCATCCAAATCGTCACTGCCCATTTCACCAGAGACACCTACTAATGTCTAATTCATAGGTTTCTGCTATCTGCTGACTGTAGCTCATCTGTTCCTGCACAATTTATCAGCCTGTACTACATCCATCAATGTAAAGGGGCCTTAGGACCTCCACTGGCCAGAAACTTCTTGAGTAGTGGACAGCAGTGACAGCAACATGGTATGAGTGCATCATGCACAGTGACACTGTTGAGATTCTTTAACACTTCTAGGTTGAGATATCCAACCAACAGTGGCCCTGTGGTGAGAAACTGACCAGTGATGGAGGACTATAGGATAACAAGCTATAGCCTCCAACAAGCCGGGTTTTTTTTAATAAAGCCCAGTAAGTATGCACTCCCACAGGCATTCACAGAACTTCACTCACAATGGGGTCAAAAAGGAGCATACTTGACTTCTCCATATGAGGCTCCTGCAGTGTTCTTCTCCATCTCCTCTTTACTCATTGTTTAATCTGTCATACCGCTGGTCTCTGGCCTGTGGACTACACATTCCAAGCTAAAAATGACTCTCTTTTTCTCCTTAATAGACTAAAGTGTTAGCAATCCCTTCTCCATTCTTTGCTTTTTTTCACATATCCCCTCCCAATCCCCCTCTCTTCAAGCGTTTAAATTGCTGATTGATTTTCGGGGATCTGGGCTCGATTCGCTGCCCCTATCTCCATCGTCTATGCTCATTGATCGGCTCACCAGGCTGCTGACTCGCAAGTCGGAGGAGCCATCCTCCGCCGCCCTGCGGAAATGAACTTGTTAGATGGGCTCACCGATTTATTGCCTGTGAGCATCTGCACACGTGTGTATCTATGTGTGTGTGTGTGTGTGTGTGTAAGGTTAGGTTAAGGCTGCTTACTTGAATCATACAAGGATGCTGTGTATGTATAGATGTTGGCCTGAAATGAATCCTTCGTGGAAGACACACCTTGAACAACCTCTGTTACCTCTGTGAAGAGAACTGTCATCCACATCGTTAGTAATTATATGTACTTAGTTGGCTCAGACTCCTTATGCCATAGCATTCTATTAGGTCATCCACACTAAAAATAATTGATTTGCAAGCCTAGACATCATGATAACACTCGTTTAATGAGTGGAGAAGTGGGCCAACAGTCAGTTTTTGGAATCTACAAGAAATGCAAAAGAAATGTAAACTCTATGCGGCGTAGCCCACCTGCATGAGGTGGCGGGAGGTGCAGTCTATCCAGCAGGGCAGATTTTATTGACATATTGATTGGACCCTTCCCTCTTTTTTTAAAAGGCCTGTTCCCTTGACGTTATTTACTTGCATCGTAAATCTTTACAGTCCTGTAAAAGGCGAGTTTTACACACTCGAGGTTATACAATTTCCTAGCGACAGCGTTCAAGTCCTGCCAAGTCCCGGCTGGCGTCCTAAGGCTGGCGTGGAGATGCTGCACTTTCTCCTCCGATATAAGGTTTCTGCACGGCTGCCCAAGAGAGAAAAAGGAAAGAGAGATAGTGTGAGGGCTAGAGAGAGAGAGAGATTATGTGTGTGTGTGTGAGAGTGTGTTTGGCGGCACTTGAAAGAGTGACACTGGCTGCCAAGCTCTCCTTTCAGTTTGCTTCATGCTGCTGGAGAAGCGTTTTGTTTTTTGCTTTCCTTTTTGTCTCCCATGTTTTTTTCCCTCCTTTTCTTCTTCTTCTTTGCCAGTTTGGCAGCAAGGGGAGAACACACAGTGTGTGGCCACTGGGGGGTGCTACCTAGGCTGGAGGATAACATGCAAAAAGTCACAGAGGTCAGAAAGCCTCCCCCAGAAACAAAACACTGCAACTTTATGTACATATACACACACACATACACACACAAGCACTGTTTTTCTTGTGTCCTCAGTTTGTGCCAAGTGAGATGCATCACACAGGTCCAAAACTACCAACAACAAACTCATTTTAACCCTTCCATAAAACAACTCGTATGTGCTTCAGTGCTAGTGCTGCACAACATCTCACTTCAGAATCATTATCACACTGGCTTTTACTGCACTAATACAAAAAGACTAGTATGCAAATGATCTCAAATGATTGTTGTTGTTAATCAAAAATGATATAGTGGGTTACACTGTGAGTTATGACTTATGTCCATCCATCCATCCATTATCCCACCTGCTTATTCCTTATGAGGGTCACGGTTAGTCCCCCTCACTGGACGCAGGGCTGGGCATTACACTATCACAGCAAAGCCCAGGACAGGGCGCCAATCCATCGTTGAGTTATGACTAATATCTATACATCCAACTGTAAACAATAAAAATTGCAACAAACATGGTAAGAATGCAGATAACAACAACAACAACAACAACAACAACAACAACAACAACAACAATAATAAAAATAATAATAATAATAATAATAATAATAATTATTATTATTATTATTAATAATAATAATAATAATATTATTATTATTAATATTATTATTATTGTTGTTTTATTGAGCTACTATTGAGAAATCATTAATATAAAACAACCATTGAAGTTAATTCATCACAAACATTTCTTACATAAGTTAGCTATGGTTAGCATAAGTATGCTATTGGAAAACTCAGCTATAAGGATTTGGGAATCACATATAATTTTGTTAAAAATAATGCAGGCCAATACTTTGCATGTAGCACTGTTATGCACTTTAATGTAAAGCATTTCACAATTGAAGCTTAGTCACAAAGTAGTGTTTTGTTCATATCATGTAGGCCTAATTAGAACAGCTTACAAGCCAAATGCTTATGAACAATATCAATATTGGTTCAGTTAAGCCATTCAGAGCATCTTTACAAACTTGTGTGTTTACCCATAAAGCAGAGCCCCTTAGGAGCCCAATGCAGAGGCCAGAGTCATGTTTAGCTGCTGATTGGCTGCCTGGCAAAACCACACTGGGGGTAATAATGGCTTAATTTAGCACCAGTGAGGCAAGAAGACGCATTTGTTTATGAGAGCCGATGGCGGACGACTTCAAAAAAGCGGCGCCTGCCTAGTAATATATCTTTCTCCTAGGACTGCTCCTCTAGAGAGCGTGTGAGAGTGTGAGTGTGTGTAGTGAGGGGAAGCTTACAGCTTTTAAGTCCATAATTAGGTAATTCAGGGCAAACCTTTGCCCCAATCTCCACCATCGGGACCCAATATCTCATTAATGCTTTACACTCAAACTTCCAAAATCCAAAAATGTGCAGCTTTTAGTGCACTTCTCTCCATAAATAAGATCTTTTGAAATAAGTGATAAATTATTCAGCCCAAAGCAGATAAATAAGTTAGATGGAGAGATCTGTTTTCTGCGGTGGAGCGATTGCTTTCTTTTACTTATTCATAGTTTCAGCTCTCCGGCATTGCAGCAGCAGCATGTGGACTGAACAGAGACAGTTTGAACAAAGGGAAAACATCTAGAGTAAAAGAGCTTCTGCGGTGTTCAACTGTTGCTCTGTAAATGACTTCACAGCGTGTGTTTACACTAGTGCTTAAAAGTTCACTTTCCAAGACTTTCCATTATATATTAAAGGAAAAGATAAACAAAACATTTTTCATATACAAAGTCAACTTATACAATGTCAATTATGACCCAAAGAGACCCAGAAGTAGCTTTATAGATATTATATATTATTATAGAAGTTATTTTTAAAGTGAGATTTTTTTTGTGTGTGATATTACCACCACCACCATCACCACCACCGCTTTGTTGTTGGCACAGGTGACACTCATCGCTGGGGTCTTGGGTTCAATTTCCCATCTGAGTGGAATTTCCATGTTTTCCCCATGTCCGCACAGTTTTCCTCCCACAGTCTAAAAACATGAAGTGCAGGTGAACTGGTTGCTCAGAATTTTCTGAGCATGTGTGCCCAGCGATAGATTGGTGCCCTGTCCTGGCTACAGTTAAGCTTGTGCAATGCCCTGCCCAGTGCCCATCTAAGGGGTAGAGCATTACACAAGAATAACTGTAGCCAGGACAGGGCATTAATGACTATTATTATTTTTATTATTATATTATTATTAATAATATTAATATTATTATTATTATTAATAATATTAATATTAATATTATTATTATTATTATTATTATTATTATTATTATTATTATTATTTACTTTATATTATCCTCAAGGTTTGTTCACCACTTTTAAAATATGAACCCACACTGTAAAAAAAAAAAAAAGTCTCACCAACTAAAAAAATCTTAGTGACCCGTTGAACCAATTTTTTTAAGTTGGTCTAATTTAAGTTCTGCAAGATGCATATTTCAAGTTCTGCTGACAATCCTAGAATTTACATCCAATTAAAAAAAATAAGTTGAGTCAATCACATTTATAACATTTGATTGACTCAACTTATTTTTTTTAATTGGATGTAAATTCTAGGATTGTCAGCAGAACTTGAAATATGCATCTTGCAGAACTTAAATTAGACCAACTTAAAAAAAAATAGGTTCAACGGGTCACTAAGATTTTTTTAGTTGGTGAGACTTTTTTTTTTTTTTTTTACAGTGTTTATTGTATGAAATTGAACCATCACAGGCAATACAGCTATAGAACTATAAAATAGAAGAACCCCTCACATACCTTGTACTGTGTCTGCTGTCTTGTAAAATTAGCTGAGCATCAACCAATCAGAGTGCTGACATGAGGTGTGGAAATCAATTTCCATGCCCACAGCCAAGCTATATGCTGAAGACTTGATACACTTACATTTATTCATTTGTCAGACGCTCTTATCCACGGCAACCTACAATTTCAATCAAGTTACATTTGCTACATTTGTAGGTGAATGTAGTGTTGGGAGTCTTGCCCAAGGACTTATTGATATAGTGTTGTGTAATTGCCCAAACCAAGGATAAAACCCCCTCTGCCATATGTGGCTCAGCAAAGTTACCCAATAGACTACTAACCACACATACTACACATGTAACAGGACGTTATTCTAATGGTTGAAAAAAAATTATATAAGTGGCACATAATTGCTATCGTTGAAAAAATGCTGTATACAAAATTTTTACAATGTTTGAGTTCAGTTCACTGTAAAATGTAGTGTTATCTTAAAAAATTGTATGACTAAATAAAAAATATATACAAGATAATGTATTATTTTTAATGTTATTATTTTTAGCATTTGGAGTTAACCTGCTTCTAAATGAGAGGAGAGTACTGCATCCTCTCACATCCTTGGAGCCAGCATAATTTTATACATTTATCTGCAGCTAAAATTACTTTATAATATTGAAAAACACAGGTTCTAGTACAGTGTGTGTGTGTGTGTGCTGTTACACATTTCACTGATAATATGGGAGAAAAGAAGATGCCTAGACATTGTGTGTGTGCATGTGTGCTCGGTGGAGGAGATTGTGGGTCATAGAGTGACATGAGCCAGCTGTGGAATGCTCACACACACACACACACACACATACACACACACACCCCTTCTCTTGTGACAGACACGGGACGCTCCGAAAATAATCGCCTCCCCATAAGGAAGCTGGCCTTCTCCCTGTTCAGCAGTGAAAGAAAACCTGCTGAAACATTTCATCCTCATCCAAGAACCTTCACAGCCTTAAACTCGGGGATAAAATTGTTTTCTCTCAATTGTCCAATTGAGGATAATCAACATCTCTATAAATCATAAACAGCAGAAGTCGTAAGCATTCCTAGCACAGATGTCTGAGGTACAAATTGTGGCCAAACATTTTACTACACACTTATAAATCATACATTAATAACTTATTACAAGGGCCGTTTACTAGAGCATTTGGCAATTTTAACGGACTGTTGTCTTTAAAGAGGAGTAATCAAAAGATGAACAGAAAGAAGCGAGAAATAATGGACTAGATATTACACAAAGCCCTTAATCCTTAGAATGTACAGTTATCAGAGCTGTTTTAACTTTAGAATTACTTTTTTACACTTTTAGTTCAGTGACACAAGTGGAGAACATTCTATAGATGTTCAGCATCAGATTTGTGTTTGTCTGTCTCTATGCCACATCATAAAATGTGAATATTGTAAAAAAAAGTATATATTTTTACCAAAAATAGGTAAACTGTGATTTTTCAAGCTTAAAGTTCAATTATTAGAATAATTAATTTTAAGTTTAAGTAAATTACTATTCAAACAGGATCAACATTAAAACAAAAAAGGCTTGAAATGTCACTTTACATGTAATGAATATAAATCATATGACTGTTTACATTTTAGAACTAAATTATGGACACAAATTAACTTTTTCAACATATTACAATTTTTAGAGATGCAATAGTAGTCTTGTTCTAAGGAAAGAAAACACTTTTAATTCCACTTTTTGTTACTTTTTGACATAAGAAAATGTAATTACATTTACATATATAAAAATTAAACCTCAAGAGTTAATGGAAAGCGTTCTTTGAAGAGATTCAGGAGGATTATAGACTAAATGTTCTACAAATACACTTATTAACTGCTTCATCTGCAGACATAACACAGTTTTAATGATAAGAATTATTGCTGTTAAATGTCGTGAAACGTGTTTGTAAGTTAAAACCAGAAACTGAAGCAGATACACATAAATGGTGGTCAGTTCATTTGTTTTGCACTAGTCAGAGGTCACTTACTCTGTGTTTAGTGGACCTGGTCATCAGTGTGAGAGGTGTTACTGTGCTATGCAGGCTGGGAGCTGAAGTGTGAGTGTTGACATGCTCTAATATGTTGACAAATGTACGCTTCACAGGGCAGTCAACAACTCCCTAATATATGACAGCGTCCTGTCGAGTGCACAAGGTGGTAGCTGAGGTGGCAGCATAAAAGTGTGTGTGTGTGTGTGTGTGTGTGTGTGTGTGTGTATGTATGTGTGTGTTCAAGCGTAAGCATTTTAGCAGGCAGGTAGTGAAACCTATGAGTGGCTGTAAATCAGAAACAGTGCACTGTTCATGCAAGTACACACACACACACACACACACATACACAGACAACTAAATGCAGCTTCAATTAAGGCAATAAACAAACACACAAACATATGATTAAACATAAAAAAGAGATATAGACAGAACTGGAAAGAGAACTTGAAAAAGATAACTGGAGATAGGTGGGATGAGACAGAGAGAGGGCTGGAGAGAGAGAAAACTGGAAAGAGAGAGAGAGAGAGAGAGATGGAGAGAAACAAAGGGTTGGAACAAGAGTTGGAGAGAGCTGGAAAGAAAGAGGGTGAGGCATATAAAAGAAAGATACGGAGTGGGAGAAAGAAAGGTCGAGAGAGGTTGAGAACAAGGTTGGGAAACAAAGAGAGGTAGAGAGAGAGAGAGAGAGAGAAAGGTCAAAAGAGAGAGAGGTCGGGAGAGAGACAGAGTA